>CM046386.1:9749909-10005909 GCA_025413485.1 Ficus microcarpa | reverse complement strand
AAGTAAGTTGCTCCAGTGAAGTTGGGATCGTTCCGCTCAAGTTGTTCCTCGAGAGATCTAGCGACTCAATCTGTCGCAAGTTCGCCAAAGACGAAGGGAGTCGGCCTGTGAAAGCGTTATTCGACAAGTTGAGGACATAGAGGGCTTGGAGTAGTCCGACTTCCTCTGGTATTGATCCTTGGAAATTGTTGCTTGAAAGATCAATGCATGTAAAGATAGTTAGGATCTTTACGAGCTCCATCTCTTGACCCTTCGAGGTAACGGCAACTGTATCTTGGTAATACAGTAACGGGCTAAATACTGAAAATTCAAAAAAAAGTTTATCGAACTTTGACCGAGCTTTACCTTCATCGCCAATCATTGCCTGCCATTTCATTAAGAATTCTCTTGATAGTTCACCGCTAAAATTGTTGTGAGCCAGATCAAAGATTTGAAGATTCGTCCAGGATCCATATGGGTCACGACATCCAATAGGCCCATAGAATTTGTTCGACCGCAGAACTAGAACTTGCAAGTGGGAAAAGTTTAAAAAACATGGAAATGTGTCCGACATCTTATTCTTCCCAAGGTCTAGAAGCTCTAACGCAGAGCAGTTAGCTAGTGACTTCGGAATCTGCCCCTGTATCTGATTACCATTCAGAACCAATGTCCTCAAACTACAACTAACCGGAAATGAATCTGGGATTGGACCGGTTAAGTTGTTCCTTCGGAGATTCAGCACCCCAAGAGCCTTACTCATTGCAGACACACATTCTGGTAATCCGCCTAATAAATTGTTGTCAGACAAATCAAGAACTTGAAGATAACTCGCCTTGCAAATTGATTCAGGTATAGCTCCAGTGAGGCTATTGTTTGAAAGACGGAAGAAAAGAGTGAAGCCAAGATAATAGCCAATGTCAGCTGGAACAGAAGAGTTGAAATCATTGCTGGACAAATCAACATAGCTAGCAGATGTTGGTAGATTTGGGACCTTTCCGTGGAGCTGGTTATGATGTAGGTCGAGGACGGAGAGCCAGGAAACGTGATAAGGTTCTTGCAAACCCACCAGGAGATTATGCGAAATATTCAGATGGTAAAGAACTTCTTCTCCTACTTGCCAAATCCAATTCGGTACTTCCCCGGAAATTTGGTTGTCTGAAAGGTCCAAATAGGCTATCCCTGGCAGATTCTTCAGGAGAGGAAAGATTTTCATTTTGCATGAAACAAGTGCGACTGTGCTAATAATGGGAAAGGCAGACAAAAGAGAATGATTCCCACTTGTGTTGACAAACAAGCTGTTGTAGGAAAGGTCGAGAGTGATGAGATTGTCGAGACCTTGAATTATATCTAGTTGTACGGTTCTGTTGAGCTTGTTGGAAGAGAGTGAGAGGATGCTAAGCTTTTTGAGTTTGAAGATGGCAATCGGAATAGGCCCTTCAAGATTGTTACTACTCAGATCGAGGATATCCAATGATGAGGAAGAAGTGTTCGGAAACTCAAGAAGATTACCCTTCAGTTGGTTGTTGGAAAGCTGAATTTTTTTCAATGATGGGAGAGTGAACAGAGCTGAGGGAAAATTTCCATTCAGAAAATTATGTCGGAAGTCAATATCGACAAGCCTCAGTTTGTCTTCCCAGTAGATTGATGCAATTGGACCTGTGAAATTGTTATATGACAAATCTATATAAGCAAGTTGGGTAAGGTTTGCCATAGAGTTTGGAAGCGGTCCATGAAATCGGCATATTGAAAGGTCTAATGTGGACAAGTTTCTAAGGTTACCGACAGAAGTTGGTGATCTTCCTGAAAATTTTGTGCCACTAAGCACCAGCCTTCGAAGAGCATTGTTCTTGGGAAATTCTGGCAAAGAACCTTTAAGAAACCAATTGTTTGATATGTCAATAATTTGAAGTGTTCGTACCTGAAAAACGTTTTTGGGAAATGTTCCTTGCAACCCACAAGAGCGGAGACTCAAGGAAATTAGACTGGAGAAATTAGCAAGGAATCTCGGCACTACTGGTGAAAAATATACACCATCAAGATACAACTCTTCAAGCTCGGTAAGGTTCTGTATCATCCCGGCTAAGTTTGGGATCTCAAGTACAGGCAAATAAACTCCATGTCGATAGTAATTCTCCGGTTGGAAAGAGAGATCAAGAGTGACCAAGCTTGTCAACCGCGATATGCCGATTGAGACTTTACCAGAACTGAGAGCATTTGACAAATTCAGGTATTGTAAACTCGTTAGGTTACCAATTCTCGAAGGAATAGATCCTAACTTGATGTCGGACATATCCAAACTCTTGAGATATTGAAGATTGAAAAGACTGCTCGAATCGTCAATTCCACCAGAAATTCCCATATTGCTCAAATCAAGTTCAGTGACACGGCCTTCTTCACATGACACACCTTCCCACATACAGCAATCCACACTTCTGTTCCATTTTTCATCTGCCATAGGCGAATCATGACTAAATTTAAGGTCGTTCTTCAACTGAAGCAGGAAATATTTCTGATGAACAAGACAATGGCTAGACACCACAAGCATGTTGACACCAAATGAGATTGTGTATAAGAAAATCCATGAAAGGAGTGGAATAGACCTCATCTTGGAAATTGGAACAGGCATAGCACTATTTTCCAGTTACAAAACCAGTAATGAACAATTGCAAACTCATGCAGTGCACGACATTACACTCACAGAAAAGCTACCAAACGCATCGACCCGTCTGAAATGGTTCAAGAACTTGACATTTTTGGGGACCGCCAATTATTTTGACCATGGTCCTTGAGCATATCCTTGTCAAGACCTTTCTCTTAGCCAGTTCTTCTCCAAACCATCCAGTTTCCAAGGAACAAACCAATATGGAAAATCAAAGCTCCTATAATCACGCTGAAATTTTTAGGCAAGTCAGGTCAATCTAGAAGACAGTTTTTATGTTTTCGGTTTTATTTTTTTCCCTTGCTAGCCATACCGTGAACACCAAGTTTCCATGGAAAATTTCTGTGTGTGCTCCACGTGAATTCTTTTCTAGCAGTATATGTCTATTGGTTCCGCTAGTATTACGGCTAGGCATAGTTTGTTGCAGTCTTTGTGCTGCGAGTGACTGTCTCTCGATCGATCAGAATATTCCATCGATTGTAGATTTTTTAAAAAAAGAACTTTGTACATACTCGATTATAAGCTTGCCGAGGAATTCGAGGAATCGTATTTTACTGTCGAAACGGTCTTAGTTGAGGGTTATGTCTCTTGAACCATAAGGTTATTTTATCTTTAGTATTGATATTTATATCCGTTTAATCTTGAATAATAATTTCTATTTTTTTTTTAATTCCATGGAAAACTATCTAGTATGGAAAATCAAGGGTCACACCAATAACGCAAAAATCTATGGGCAAATTGAGAGTGACTGATTTATGTAGAAATGAAATGCTGTTAAGAATTTGGAAACTGGTTCTCATGAGTTAATGTATTGGTTTGACCTTTAAATCTATTATTAATGGATAAGGTAATTCATAATTTAGCTTCTGACTTATTACAAGACTATTGTAAACTAATTCCAAATTATTCACCTGCAGAAAAAAATAATAATAATAATAATAACGTCTTCCTATTTCCTAATATGTGAGAAATAAAATCGGATATCTTCATCTACACGTTGGCAATCTATTCCTCTAACCACATCTTGGTTATCGCACATGCAACAGATATATATATATATATATATATATATATATTTAATCTTAAACATATGAAGTATATGTTGAAGAAAGTGGGTGGTGGAAAACTGTTTGGGTGTAAAGAAACGGAATCAAAAGGGTTTGAGACGTAGGAATTACTTTCCTTAAGGTTTTATTTGCCCCCACTATGAAAGTTTGCTATCGGGTGTTTTGGCAAATTACCTCCAAGATACAACAAACCCACGAATTCAATAAGTAGCAATCTTATTAAATTCCAGAACAAGATATAAAACTAAGATCAGAAACTGGAGTTTTATAGCCTTTGATATGCCTGTTCATGAAGCGTTGCAAGCCTTTGACATGCCTGTTCATGAAGCGTTGCAACAGATACAACAATCGCACCTTTTAAATTAAAAAGTGTCTTTTCACTAAAAATAAAACGTATCTGTTTGAACAGACATACCTGTTGGTAATCAGAATTAATTATGACCGTTAGATTGAAACGATTCAAAAAATTAAATCTGAATTCATTCAAATCCGACTGTTAGATCGTGTCCGATCAAAACAACGGTCCAGATTTAATTTGGAAAAAGGCTACATCGAAAAAGAGAGTGCTCCTTGACTCCTTGCGACGATGCGTACATGCGCCCTAATAAGCGCCCTAAACGCCCAATCGCCCTCGCGCGTGTGGTGGTGCATAGTGGTAGCATAGTATCCCCTATACACTAGTAATCCTTACACTTTACTTGTTTCATTTTATACCACTATGCTTGTTTGTGCTTTTCCAATGTTGGACTTTTGTTTCAACTACCCAAAGGTAATATGAAAGATATTACAATCTCTCTAACAGTATAAATAAATTCAATATGTATAAATTTGCATTTTACTCCTAACATGAAATTCAATATGTTATAAATTGAAAACCAAACACTTAGGTCCCGTTCGGTAGGATTTTAATAAAATAACTAATTTGGGACAACTTGATCAATGAAACTCATTCTTGAACATTTTAAAATGCATAATTCAGGGACAAAAATTGAATTAACCAAGATTTTTTTTATGTTTAAAAATAATTAAAACAAAAGGAATGTTGAAACTACTCTTTATATATTTGTGTATTATATACATATATGTATGTATATATTAGTTAAGTTACTAGCGCTTCGCGTATTAAACTTTAATTGAAATTTTATTACATAAAATGGAACAACGACAACAACATGTAGAAAGTTATAACAAAAAACTAAAAACTAAAAACAAAATTAAAAACAAATAAACAAAACAAAACGGAGAGAGAGATGTAGACAGTGACATTACAAGAATGTAGATAGAGATTCAGAAAGATTAAACATAAATAGTAATCTAAGTTAATTAATAGTTATATTAGAGAAACTATTCAATAAACTAAGTGTACCACGTCATTATACTTATATAGTACACCCACCCAATTAAAATCTGACATTTAGACTGTTTGTTTATGTTAGCTTTCTATAATTACATTTCTCTTTCTTAGTGTATATCAAATCTATAACTATTAGTAATTTGAAATCTGCGTAAATATCCTACTTAAATCCCTTATATTGATTTTAATTAACATAAATTATTATTTTAATTTTAAAAATATTTTTTATACGCATGAACTTTTTTTTACCGGTAATTTCTTAATTAACATTAACCATATTATTTTTTAGTTCAAAATATTTTACATTATGCTTTTTTGGAAGCAAACAACTTCTTCTCCTCCTTCTCTTTCTTCTTATTCTTTAATGAACGAAACCTTTTTTTTTTTGGGGGGGGGGGGGGGGGGGTGTGAATAATGAACGAAAAGTTACACTTGGGGAAATTATACCGTCGGGAAAAGGCAACATATATTTCGAAACCAATCCAATCAGAACGACATGAAAATTTAAATTTATATATAACATATATAAGTAATTCGATTAACTTTTTCCGCAATATGTATTTTTTTGCCTTTGCTCTACATAACAACACTTCAGCTTTTCGTTTATATATCTATGTCTATATAATATATATATATATATATATATTTATATATATAAAAGAATGCAGTCCTTAATATAGATTAAATTTATGAAATAATTTTTAAAATTAAAAGTAGGACAATTGGTCAAAATGGTCCCTAAATTGTTTAAAACGTGATGATTTAATCCTTATATTTTCAATTTTGACCATGATAATTCTAAACTCTTATTTTCTTGACAATTAACATCCTTTCCATACGATTCCATCAAAAACTTCACGGAATGATTACGTGAGAAGCACGTTTTTGTGCTTTTTGGAGTTGAATTAACATGCTACCCTTGATTGTGAAATTGGGAGTTTTGTTTAGGGTTTTTCAGTTGGATACAATTTTGGTTAAAAAAATAAAAATAAAAAATAAAAACGCTTGAGAGCTTGCCCTCAAGGTCAATTCCACCACTGGGTATATCAATTACAACCGCTTGGAGAAGGGACTGGCATCACAAGTGGTTCAGGGCTGTTGCTAATAAGTGTGGCGCGATTTTGCTCGGCGATATGGCTCACATCAGTGGCCTCGTTGCTAATCAGGTGAATTTTCTGGTCTGGGTATTTTTGGTGTCGTGTGTTTCCAGGTTGCACGTGGCTTTTGGAAGTGTTTGGTGAACAGGGTCTTGTAGATCTACCGATGGGTTTGTTTTAATCTTCATTTACTGGGTTGTGTCAATACATTTTTTGGTTTCTTTTATGGGTTCTTATGCGTTTAAGTTAAAAGATCTGGGCTTTAAGGATTTGAGGAGGGCTGAACTCTGATAATTTACTTCTCTACTTCACTGTGGGTCTGAGTCTGGGTTTTCTTGAATGTAGTTGAAATTACATATTTGATCTTCAAAAAGCACAAAATGTACTTTTCATGTGATCATTCCATGAGGTTTTTGATGAAATCAGATGAAAAATACATTAATTGCTAAAAAAAATAGGAGTTTAGGGTTATTACAAACAAAATTGAAAAACAAAGACCAAATCGTTACCTTTTAAAGAGTTCATGGATCATTTTAGCCAATTACTCTTAAAAACTAATGATATTTAAAGGTAATTGCAAAATAGAAGTTTTTTTTTTTTTGACTCATTAAATATAAGAGTATTTATAGAAATTTTGACACAAGAATTAATGTAATACACATTAAAAAAGAGAAACATAATTAGAAAAGGTTGACGTAAAAAACTATCTAAATGTAAACTTTTTATTTGACGAGCGTACCACGTAAGCATCATGATGTGGTATCTTCAATTCACTGAATAATTTCTCCATTATGGTGATTTGAATCTCTATTGTATTGATTCACCATATTTGATCTCTAAGAAATTAATTGACATGAAATTCTCACCTATATTGAATTATACGACAAAAAATAAAAAAGGAAATAAGTTAAAGAAAACCTATAAAACAAATAAATAAGTAGATCCAAAACTTTTGCTAGCGCCATAAAAGAACAAAAATAAGTCATAAACCCACTTATGAATTAGATCCTTTGTAATAAATAACAGTTCTACTTAAAAAGTTTTGAATTTGTAAAACATCAAACTTCAACCAAATATCCATAGAGATATCATTTTGATGTTTTGTAATTTTCATAATAATTTTGAAGGTATCAAGGTTTTTTTTTTTTAATTTAAAAGGAAGGTATCGCGTTATTATAATAATATTAAAATGATATTCTTATCTTTTATTCATTATTATTATGGGGAATTATTATGGTTACAAAAGCACTTTTTTGAACATGATAAGAAATGAAACCGCAACAATGAGGGTGTTTGGTATCGTTTTAAACTAATTTGGAAATGAAATTATACGTCTTTGTAGACGTAAAAATAAAAACCTTTTTTTTTTTTTTAATTGCATTTGTTTGTCAAATGCTTTAGAAACAAAAATGAAAATAAAAAAAATGAAGAGAAGGGTTTCTGCGAAGAAAATCGAAAATGGATTAAAGTTGTTTTTCTTTCTATTTTTATATTTTAGGACTTACAATTTAACATATCTTTCCATAAATATATACAAACAAAATTTTACGTTTTCTTATGCTCAAACCAATTTCACTAAAAACATAACTAAATATAAATTTAAAAAGGGGATTATTCATTTACATTTGTGTGTACTCTATTTTTTTTTTTTTTTAAAAAGTATACCGATATTTTGAACTTTTACATTTTTAAACTATCAGATTATGTTTAATGTATAAATTTATACTATTTTCTCGGTCAATACTTAATTTTGATATTAAGATACCCAAATCATCCTTGAATAGAAAAACTAATATGCAGTACTATTTACATTTCTATACAATGCAAAACCTTTATTTTTATATTGCATTTGTTTGTCAAATGCTTTAGAAACAAAAATGAAAATAAAAAATGAAGAGAATGGTTTCTGTGAAGAGAATAGAAAATGGATTAAGGTTGTTTTTTCTCCATTTTTATTTTTTAGAACTTATAATTTAAAATACAATTTCATGAATATATACATACAAAATTTTACTTTTTTTTGTACTCAAATTAATCTCACTAAAAACATAAATAAATATAAAATTAAAAGGGCTTATTCATTTTTGTTTGAATGTACTCTGTTTTTTTGCTTTTATTCAAAAAGTATATCATATATTTTGAACTTTTACATTTTCAAACCATCAAATTACATTTAATGTATAAATTTATATCATTTCCTAATCAATACTTAATTTTGATCTTAAGATACCCAAATTACCCTTAAATAGAAAAACTAATATTCAATACTATTTACATTTCTATACAATGCATTTGTTTTTATTCAAAAAAGTGCATTGTGCTATAACGACATATGCCTTCCTTTTATATGATATTGTCTGCTTTAAACCTCGTGTTGGTACAGTTTTGCTTTTAGGCTTAACCCCCAAAAAGCCTCATACCATTAGGATTTGGTCTTTTTAATTATAAACCATCATATATATCCATTACTAAACGATGTTGGACTTCATAGATTATCCTTTTTCTTGTAAGGGTTAATAAGTATCATTATAACCCCTCCTTTTAGGGTCTAACATCGTCGTTGGCTACACTTTTGCAATTGTAGCTATGAAAATTAACGAAAATGACTATTGTAGTAATATTTTAATAGTTTAGGACATTCTAACTATGGAAAAAGTTCAAGAACCAAAGTTGCATAAGGTTAAAAGTTGAAGGACCAATCTTACAATTGACCCTACTTCAAAATTCAATGTATACTTTTGAAGTAAAATACAATATATAAAAATGTAAAAAAAACCTTTTTAAAAATGATTTCAGCATTATTCCCAAAAAGTTCTCACTTTTATTTTCATACTGACAACATCATTTGCAAAATGCAATCAAATGGAATCAATGATTTTAACAAAGATGGCTTCCCCTTTTTTCCCCCCTTTTTCTTATTTTTTTCTCCTATTTTTCCTTCTCAGTTTCTAGTCAGTTAAATAAAAAAGACAAAGGAAAAAGCATATGAAGGATATTTTGTATTTAAATATTAGAGATAACAATAAGGCGGGGCAGACGTATGAATGTTCTCCCCCCCCCCCCCCCAATTTCGACCTCCATTTTTACCCACATACCTACCCTCATACCAACTTAATTTAATGCTAATGCAGGGGCAGGTAATCCCTATTGAGATGCTATACACATACCCTACATATTTACCTATTAGGAATTTAAAAAAAAAAAAAAAAGCTAAAAACAATTATATTAATGTTGTTATAAAATTTAGCAATATAGTCACAAATGTAACTGAAATAAAATTAAAAACTTGAAAATAAACCCAAACTCTAGAAATCTATAGGCTTAATTCAGAAAGTAAACTAAAACATTAAAATACTAAAACTTTAATTATATATAGATATATATATATATAAGTTATGTATATCTTTATAAAGGTGAATACAACGGGGTGGTTGTGAGTATGAGGGGGCTTTCCCCATCCTCATCCCACACTTACGTGGTGTTCCCACCCATGCACCTATATACTATCCCATATATTCGTCCTATTAGGGGGGCGAGAACCCTTAAGTACCCGCATTCATGATTAAAAATGTCATCTTTGTTAAAAATCAAGTACGTGGAGAACTACAATGAATGTTGTACATTTTAACAGTAATTGTAAGGGAGTTTCTTGTTGGGATCTATATGTGCCCTAAGGATAGAAAATCAATATTAGGGATTTTCTGTAAATATGACATTTTGATATTAATAAGATGAAGTTATTCATGTTTAATAAGTTGTGTCCTATTTACTTTCATTTGTTGATTGTATGATTATTTTGAGCAAACATAAAATACTCCTAGGCTGTTGGTAATATATCGAATTACCATATGTATACGGGGTATGCATAGAAGACGTGATAATTTGATAACAGTCTAAATAAATAGTCCGCAATCAACGGAATAAGATTTGGGGATCTTATTCATGATAAGATTGTAAAGGTTGTCTACTTCCTTGGAGGGATGGTTTGTCTTGACCATCGGATAGGTTCCGAGTAGAAACTTTAATGCATACCATTATTGAGATATGACATTGGACTGGACCTAAAGTGTTAATTGATTCGGTTTAATAATTCCATTTATAAGAATCAATGATGCTTTGATTATCATCCTGCATTAATCTTAATCCTGAAATGATTACTTGAGTTCGTATCCATGACTTATATACTTTGATGCGCTAAAGGTGAGACACTGTTAATTCATGGTCAACATACTTGTGTTTTGGGTGCATGACTTATGGATGGAGAAATCAAGATTTATAGATACGGAATCCATAGCTATCTTAACAATAGTAAATGTTATCTACTTAAAGATATTATTCGGGGATTGAAAGAGAGTATAACAAGATCTTGGTCATCGGTTTACTTTGTGTTCTCTGGTGGTTTACCAATTGTATGGTTTTACAATTGGTGGTTCTTTCAATGGAGAATAATTGAACTTTAAGTTGAAATTATTGAAAATGTAAAACGGAAAAAGTCCTTAATTCAATCATGGATAACATATGGGGATTAAGCAAGCGATGAATAAATCATGGAAGAAGCAATACGTGAGAGAGCTTTCGTAATACGGTATGTAAACAGCAGTTCATGTTCAAACTTTTAGTGGAATAGTTTTGAAGTTGATAATTGATGGATAATTAATCTGAGATTAATTTTTCACAATTATAGAAGTCTTTTTACATATTTCCATCGGGTCCCTCTATTAGCTCTTATAGTTCCACGAAGCATCTCGAGATTTGTTTCTAATGAGATCGGTAAATTATAAATGGAATTTAGAAATGTTTATTAAGATATGGTACTCTCTAACATGCAATTTAGAAAGGATTGGACATGTGAAATTTGTAGACAAATGATTTGTCAACATGTGATTGGTTAATTTGAATTTTGAAAGTAAGATTGTGTTTGAATTTTGGAAAACAAAATTTTTCTCTCCTAATTAAAAGAGGTGCACGTTTTTTTAATTGTGTGGAGAGAAGAAAATTTTGTTTCAAAATTGTTTAAATATATTCCTAACATTAAATTATTAATTGGTTTAAATAATGGAGATTATTTCATGGATTTTTCTTTCCTAATTAAAGAGGTGCACGGTTTTTGTGAGGAAAGAAAATTTAAAATATTTCATTGATTTAAATTAATTAATATGGATAATGTTTATGGAAAATATTTATTCAAATATGTGAATCTTATTTAAATTCGAAAATGTTTAAAAGAAATTTGAATCTAGATAGGACTAGGATCTTTTGACTAGTCTGGATTCTTGATTTAAAATTTGAACCACCAATCATGATTTATCTCAAAGTGGCCGAATTTTTTGAGGATTAATTTCCTCTTGAAAAATTGTTTTTAGGTTCAATGAATCTAGCCCTAAAGTTGTATGATCTTTTGGTTCAAAATTTATCTAGAAAAATAATTATTAATTATTTTTCAAGAAGGAGATAAATTTTGAAAAGGATTAGAATACTATATAAAGGCTAGGAGTTCTTGAAAAACCAATTTTTGATAATTTTAAATTAAAAAACGTTTTTGGAAAAAAAAAATTTTTTGGGTTTCTTCCACATCAAGAAATTCGGCTATCTTGTGAGAGAGAAAAAGAAAGAAAATTCCATTAAATCAAAACTGTGAGGAAGGTTAAACCGAGTGATAATTTTTCATAGGAGGTTAACCGGTTTCTGTTTTGTAGTTTTGAAGAAAAAAGTTGGATCAAATTCTCAACGAGGATCATCAGAATTGAGAAGGAGGGATCTAGACTTCGGAAAGTATTACCGGTCGCTTGGATTCATAGAACGTATGCCCACCCACACTCTGAGACGTGGAACTCGAGAATAGTAGAGAAGACACGTTGGTCAAACGCTCTAGCAATTCCGGAATCCAAGAAATAAGGTACTCTTGATTATGAATTTAATTTATTGTTATATGCATCATGAGCTTCTTTTCCGGAAACGGCATAAAATTTTAAAACTTCTGCTGCGTTGTAACTCCGATACCGGATCCGTTTTTTCCAACAATTGGTATTAAAGCCAACTCATGATCATGCATATAACATAAATTATTTGATCAAATAAATTTATCTCTATGCATTAATGAAATATTTTAGAGAGTTGGCACTCTAGGTTTTATTTTGAGTATGTTAAATATATTATGAATGGATGTATGGATGAATGAATGCTTTATATTATTTTGATAATATATGATACTTGTTCAATTTTGCTGGTCATGATTCCATAGAGGTTAGAATTTGTATCTAGGTTTTTCAAGTGTAATAGATGCGGTCTATTATCACTGCTAGGTCGTTTTTTCAATTCCTAGAATTTTTGTAAGCCGGAAACGGCATAGGAATTTTTTTGTAAAATTCGGACTACAATGGATTCAAGGAGATTGAAGATGAACGAAGGTATGAAAATTTTCAAAGGATGTGATTTTTTGTTTTTTGGAATTTAAAAAAAACCTTTTTTTTTAATAATTAAAAAAATCACAAGAATCTTTTTGAAAATTTAATTTTCCAATGATATGCGATCTTGATAATTTGGAAATCAAAATTGAAAATTTAAATTTAAATTTAATGGATATTATTATGAATTTTAAAATTTTGTAATTTAAATTTGAAATTTATAAATTTCAAATTTTAAATTTTAAAATTTAATAAACCGGATTTTTTAATTTAAATTTTGATATTTTGTAATTTTGATTAAAATTAAAAAATCACATATAATCTTTTTTGAAATTTAAATTTAATTTTAAATTTAAAAAAATGTGACATTGAAGAAGGATACAAGGCATGGATCTACAAATGAAGGCCGATATATGTTTCGGTTAATTTTTGTAAATTTTACAATTTTCTTTTCTCTAGGACGGAATCATGATCCACAGCTATTTACATATTTTGCAAACCATGGATGATGAATTGCTAGATGAATATGTTATACTATTTCATGATGTATTGATAACCTGCCATATAGACTAGAGAGTGCCACTCAATAAATATTGTTTATGCATGAAAAACAAAAACCCTAATTTAAAAGATTGAATGGGAGAAGGTTTTACACACTAAGACCTACGGCCTCCATCGTTGATCCAATAGTTACGCATGGTAGTGCCTACTACTCGGTTTTGATCCAGGAATTCCCTTCGGATAGGTATCTTACCTAGAGCGCACACTGATTTGGATTTCCGAAAGGATAACAATTTTGGGCATATTTTATGTTTAGATCACCCCTCGGTGGCAGATGTAAAATATGGATTCAAAATTGGAAACGATGGTTACACACTCATGCTACTTTATTTATTAACCCTCCCTCGAGGCTCTGTTATGTAAAGTAGTGGCCAAATAAACGATAGTTAATATATATTTAATGGAGTTTGCTCCATGGACGAATATGTATTAATCGGAAGGGATTCATGCTCTTGGCTAGTTATTCTATGACTACCCCTCGGTAGCTTAGAAAACGGTAGTTAGGAATTATCGTTGTAAGGTATGTGTTTTAAGGGTTTTACACATGAACATTTAGATTGCATATAGATCTTTTTGTTTCATTACAAAATCATATTTTATAAACTGATAGGATGTTTGCTCATACTTGTTACATGTTTTCTTATTATAGATCAAAATGTCGAGCCCTTTATCTGTGATACTTACGCAAAACAAATTAACTGGCGAGAATTTTAATGACTGGAAAAGGAACTTGCTAATCGTCCTAAACTTTGAGAAACACAGTTTTGTCCTAACCCAACCTCGACCACCTACGCCTGCGATCGATGCTTTTGATAGGGATTTTGTAGCACTTGAGCGTTGGGACAATTCCAACCTTAGCACCATGTGCTATATTCGGGCGAGCATGTCTAACGTGCTCCAGAAACAGCATGAGGAACATCAAACTGCTAAGCAGATCATGGATAACCTGGAAGAAGTGTTTGGTGAACAAACTATCCAGGCTAAGACCAATGCTATCAAAGGTCTCATGAACTGCAGGTAGAAGGTTGGAACTCCCATCAAAAAGCACATGATGAAAGTCATGACTTATTCTGAGGCTCAGGCAAATGGGGCTGAGATCGATGCCGTAACTCAATTGGTCATGGTTTTCCAAATCTAATCCAAGGATTTCGATTTGTTTCAGGCATCCTACAACCTTAACCGGAAGGAGATGTCTTTAACGGAATTGATGAAAGAGTTGCAAGCCTTTGAGAATATTTTTAAGGGTTCTGGATCTAAGGCTGAGGCAAATTTGGCTAAACCTAGTTCGTCTGTTCCTAATCCCAAAAGGAAGAAGGAAAAAGGGAAGAACAAGGGAAACAAGCCTACGGTGAATGCACCTGCATCTAAGAAGTCTACAAAGACTAAGAAGCGAAAGGTGGACCCTAAAAAGGTTAAGTGCTTTCACTGTGCGAAGAAATGACATTTCAAGAAGGATTGCCGAAATTTCCCGGCTTTGCAAAAGCAGAAAGGTAATTTCAATGTCCTGTATCTTGAGGGTTGTTTAGTGGAAGAATCTAATGACAATTGGGTTATAGATTATGGAGCTACTAACCATGTTTGTATTTCTCTACAAAGGCTCAAGGTAACGAGAAGTCTGTATGAGGAGGACTTTACGTTAAGAACCGGCGATGGGACGTTGGTGCGAGCTGAAGCAGTGGGAGAAGTGCATCTTTATTTTGATGAATTTAGGTTTATTGTTTTGAAACATTGTTTTCATGTTCCTAATTTTAAGAGGAACCTAATTTCGGTAGCTTGTTTAATTAAAGATTCTTATTCAGTTTCTTTTAATAATAAAGTTGTTATTAGGAAAAACAATTCTCTTATCTGTAATGGATGGATGCATGGAAATCTTTATTTTATCAAACTTAAGGTGCACTCACTGCTTGATACAGAATTGGAAAAGAACTCTAAAAGACATAAGTCTTCTCACTCTAACAAATTATATCTTTGGCATTTACGACTTGGTCACATAAGCCTTAACAGAATTCAAAGGATGGTAAAAGATGAATGCCTTGACTTGTACGAGGTTGAACCTTGGCCATAATGCGAATCCTGTTTGGAGGGCAAGATGACTAAACAGCACTTTGCTGCCAAGGATGGTCGTGCTGAGAAACTTTTAAAACTTGTGCATACAGATGCTTGTGGTCCCATGAACATAGAAGCACGTGGTGGGTATGAGTATTATATCACTTTTATTGATGATTACTCAAGGTATGGATATGTCTATTTGATGACCCACAAAAGCGAAACCTTTGACAAGTTCAAAGAGTTTCGGGCTAAAGCAGATAAACAATTAGGCAAATCCATTAAGACACTTCGATCGGATCGAGGTGGGGAATACCTATCGGATGAGTTCTTAGGATATTTGATAGAGAATAGGATACAATCCCAGTTGACTGCACCTGGTTCTCCTCAACAGAATGGTGTAGCTGAGAGAAGGAATAGAACCCTATTGGATATAGTCCGGTCTATGATGAGTTACTCCACTTTACCTTTGTCATTTTGGGGACATGCCATGCAAACTGCATGCTATCTTCTGAATAACGTTCCCTCCAAATCGGTTCCTAAAACTCCTTACGAGTTATAGACGAGTAGGAAACCTAATTTGAATCATATTCGAATTTGGGGTTGTCCGGCACACGTCCTGGATAAAGAAGCGAATAAATTGGAGTCACGATCAGAAGTGTGCTTGTTTGTTGGCTATCCAAAAGGGACAAAAGGTGGTCTGTTCTATAATCCGAAGCAAAATAAAATCTTTGTTTCAACACATGCAACATTCCTGAAGAAAAGTTACATGGAAGACTTTAAACCTCGTAGCAAAGTAGTGCTTGAGGAGATGATTTCGGGTTTGGATGTTCCTAAAGTCACAGAAAACCCTGTGGAAAAATCACTAAAGAATCAACAACCACAGGAGCTTCGTCGTAGTGGGAGGATTATCAGAGAACCTGAAAGGTACATGTTCAGTGGTGAAGTTTATGAAACAGAATCCATAGAACATATTGATGATCCGGCTACGTACAAGGAAGCTATGGAAGATGTAGATTCTAGTCTTTGGCAAAAGGCCATGAACACCGAGATGGAATCTATGAATTCCAATGGGGTCTGGAAACTTGTAGACTTACCCCAAGGCATAAAATCAATTGGGTGTAAGTGAGTATACAAGAGGAAGAGAGGTGTGGATGGGAAAGTGAAAACTTTCAAGGCAAGACTTGTAGCAAAGGGCTATACGCAGAAAGAAGGAATCGACTATGAAGAAACCTTCTCGCCTGTAGCAATGCTCAAGTCAATCCCCATTCTTTTATCCATTGCGGCTGCTCTCGATTATGAGATCTGGCAAATGGATCTCATGACAGCTTTCTTGAATGGCTCTCTTGAGGAAGATATTTATATGATACAACCAGACAGGTTCAAGGCAAAGGGCCAAGAAGACAAAGTATGCAAGTTGCTTAAATCCATTTATGGATTAAAGTAAGCATCTCGTTCTTGGAATATTAGGTTTGATCAAGCGATCAAAACTTATGGATTCGAACATAACATTGATGAACCATGTGTTTATAAATGTATCAAGAACGAGAAAGTGGTGTTCCTGGTACTTTATGTTGATGATATATTGCTTATTGGAAACGATGTGGCAATATTATCATCTGTCAAAGTTTGGTTAGCCAAACAGTTTGATATGAAGGACTTCGGAGAAGCTAATTATGTTCTTGGTATTCAACTCTTTAGAGATAGAAAGAACAAAACGATAGCACTCTCCCAAGCTTTATACATTGAGAAAGTACTTGAGAAGTTTTCTATGAAGGATTCCAAGAAAGGTGCTCAACCTTTCAGGATTGGAATCAAGCTTTCTAGAGATGACTGTCCCAAGACATCGGAAGAAAGGGAGCGTATGAAAAATGTACCTTATGCATCAGCGGCAGGTAGTCTTATGTACGCTATGTTAAGCACTAGGCCTGACATTTGTTTTGCGGTTGGTATTGTAAGTCGATATTAGTCGAATCCGGGACCGAACCATTGGGCTGCGGTCAAGCATATACTCAAGTATCTACGAAGAACGAGGGATTATATGCTAGTGTATTCCGGTCAGGACCTTGTTCCTATAGGATATACAGATTCTGATTTTCAATCAGATCAGGATTTAAGGAAATCGACTTCAGGATCTGTCTTCACCCTTGGAGGTGGTGCCGTTGTGTGGAGGAGTGTTAAGCAATCTTGTATTGCTGACTCGACCATGGAAGCCGAGTATGTGGCAGCCAGTGAGGCATCAAAGGAGGCGGTTTGGCTTCGCAGGTTCCTTAGTGACCTTGAGGTCGTTCCTGGTATGGATAAAGCTATGGTGTTCTACTGTGACAACAATGCAGCAGTAGCTAATACCAAGGATCCTTGGCATCATAAGAGGATTAAGCATATTGACAGAAAATATCACATTATTAGAGGCTTTGTTGAGAGTGGAAATGTGACGGTTTGCAAAATTACATCGGAGGACAATCTTGCTGACCCGTCCACGAAGATTTTGGTGGCCAGAAGATTCGATTAACACGTCGAAGGCATGGGGATGCGTAATATGTCACATTTACTCGCTTAGGGCAAGTGGGAGATTGTTGGGATCTATATGTGCCCTAAGGATAGAAAATCAATATTAGGGATTTTCTGTAAATATGATATTTTGATATTAATAAGAGGAAGTTATTCATGTTTAATAAGTTTTGTCCTATTTACTTTCATTTGTTGATTGTATGATTATTTTGAGCAAACATAAAATACTCCTAGGCTGTTGGTAATATATCGAATTACCATATGTATACGGGGTATGCATAGAAGACGCGGTAATTTGATAACAGTCTAAATAAATAGTCCGCAATTAACGGAATAAGATTTGGGGATCTTATTCATGATAAGATTGTAAAGGTTGTCTACTTCCTTGGAGGGATGGTTTGTCTTGACCATCGGATAGGTTCCGAGTAGAAACTTTAATGTATACCATTATTGATGTATGACATTGGACTGGACCTAAAGTGTTAATTGATTTGGTTTAATAATTCCGTTTATAAGAATCAATGATGCTTTGATTATCATCCTGCATTAATCTTAATCCTGAAATGATTACTTGAGTTCGTATCCATGACTTATATACTTTGATGCACTAAAGGTGAGACACTGTTAATTCATGGTCAACATACTTGTGTTTTGGGTGCATGACTTATGGATGGAGAAATCAAGATTTATAGATACGGAATCCATAGCTATCTTAACAATAGTAAATGTTATCTACTTAAAAGTATTATTCGGGGATTGAAAGAGAGTATAACAAGATCTTGGCCATCGGTTTACTTTGTGTTCTCTGGTGGTTTACCAATTGTATGGTTTTACAATTGGTGGTTCTTTCAATGGAGAATAATTGAACTTTAAGTTAAAATGATTGAAAAGATAAAACGGAAAAAGTCCTTAATTCAATCATGGATAACATATGGGGATTAAGCAAGCGATGAATAAATCATGGAAGAAGCAATACGTGAGAGAGCTTTCGTAATACGGTATGTAAACAGTAGTTCATGTTCAAACTTTTAGTGGAATAGTTTTGAAGTTGATAATTGATGGACAATTAATCTGGGATTAATTTTTCACAATTATAGGAGCCTTTTTACATATTTCCATCGGATCCCTCTATTAGCTCATATAGTTCCACGAAGCGTCTCGGGATTTGTTTCTAATGAGATCGGTAAATTATAAATGGAATTTAGAAATGTCTATTAAGATATGGTACTCACTAACATGCAATCTAGAAAGGATTGGACATGTGAAATTTGTAGACAAATGATTTATCAACATGTGATTGGTTAATTTGAATTTTGAAAATAAGATTGTGTTTGAATTTTGGAAAACAAAATTTTTCTCTCCTAATTAAAAGAGGTGCACGTTTTTTTAATTGTGTGGAGAGAAGAAAATTTTGTTTCAAAATTGTTTAAATATATTCCTAACATTAAATCATTAATTGGTTTAAATAATGGAGATTATTTCATGGATTTTTCTTTCCTAATTAAAGAGGTGCACGGTTTTTGTGAGGAAAGAAAATTTAAAATATTTCATTGATTTAAATTAATTAATATGGATAATATTTATGGAAAATATTTATTCAAATATGTGAATCTTATTTAAATTCGAAAAGGTTTAAAAGAAGTTTGAATCTAGATAGGACTAGGATCTTTTGACTAGTCTGGATTCTTGATTTAAAATTTGAACCACCAATCTGATTTATCTCAAAGTGGCCGAATTTTTTGAGGATTAATTTCCTCTTGAAAAATTGTTTTTAGGTTCAATGAATCTAGTCCTAAAGTTGTATGATCTTTTGGTTCAAAATTTATCTAGAAAAATAATTATTAATTATTTTTCAAGAAGGAGATAAATATTGAAAAGGATTGGAATACTATATAAAGGCTAGGAGTTCTTGAAAAACTAATTTTTGATAATTTTAAATTAAAAAACGTTTTTGGAAAAAAAAAATTTTTTTGGGTTTCTTCCACATCAAGAAATTCGGCTATTTTGTGAGAGAGAAAAAGCAAGAAAATTTCATTGAATCAAAACTGTGAGGAAGGTTAAACCGAGTGATAATTTTTCATAGGAGGTTAACCGGTTCCTGTTTTGTAGTTTTGAAGAAAGAAGTTGGATCAAATTCTCAACGAGGATCATCAGAATAGAGAAGGAGGGATATAGACTTCGGAAAGTATTACCGGTCGTTTGGATTCATAGAACGTATGCCCACACACACTCTGAGACGTGGAACTCGATAATAGTAGAGAAGACATGTTGGTCAAATGCTCTAGCAATTCCGGAATCCAAGAAATAAGGTACTCTTGATCATGAATTTAATTTATTGTTACATGCATCATGAGCTTCTTTTCCGGAAACGGCATAAAATTTTAAAACTTTCGCTGCGCCGTAACTCCGATACCGGATCCGTTTTTTCCAACATTTCTATATTAGAAACCATCTTGTAACTATCACTAACATATGAAAATTTTGCCCTTAAATTAACATTTTAACATTTGGATTTATGAATACCTATGTTTATATATTAGATGGTTAAAAAGTCAATTTAATAGTTAAAAATGTCAACTAATACTAAAAATGTATTTTTTATAAATGGGTTTTCCGATTAAGGCTTATAAAGGGAAAAATGAGTCAACCCGAATAGAAGCTATTTTTCTTATATATGCTAGATCGAACCCACTCGATAGAAACAAAAGTTAGTCTAACCAGATAGGCTAATGGTGGGTATCCATGCACTTTTGATGAACTGAGATTCCAACTCAGCAACTTTTGAGATTTTGAGAAGAGTTGCACTTTAGAAAGCATAATAAATGAAAGTTGTAAGTTATGTTCGAGGAGGGCAGGGAGTTGTTGTCTGTCGTTGACCTTTATAGTAGAATGAGTCAGGGGCTTGAAAGGCATTGGTTTATCCTGTGATGGATGTCAACGATTCAAGTTCGCTTATCTCCAACTCGTGAACTTATCTAATTATTAATATTTTTTAAATACTTTATGTAAAAACACTATGCCCATCCCATGGGCCATGGTTAAGGCTAGTAGCGGTTCGCCTAACGTTTAATCTGCTTAATTTATCCAACATATTGAAATGGATTGGAAGACTAATGAATTGAGACCCAATTTGAAGGTCACTTATTGGATGGTTAGTTGAGAAATCTCAATTCGAAAAATCCTCAAAATGGAACGATATATATGTATTTTTTAAATAAATAAATATGTATACGTACGTAAGTTGAATATAATTTGGAGAAAATTACCTAAATAGCCAACCTTGTTTCATGATATATTGACCAACATGACATAAACTACTCATTCTTGACCAACATGACACAAATTACCTAAATAATCAACCTTTTTTTTTTTTTTTTTATGTTTATCTAGTATTAATTTTTTGTATTATGTTAATACAATGATATTTAAATTGGTCTCATTTAGGTGCTTTCCCTTGTAATTTGACATATTCCTCCTCAACTCCTATAGCCCAACCCATGACTATTACTTTTTTTTTTATTTAACTTGTTAAATTTTGATAAAACCCACCCCATTTAGATTGAAAAGAGAATCCTAACCGAAACAAGGTTTTTTTTTTTTTTTTGGAAGTAATAACCTAAACAAGTTTTCGTTTACACTTCACATGTAATTCTTGTACAGGGTGCCATCTACAGTAACCTCAAGGATAGATAAGGTTATGTATTGAATCAACGAATCCATTTCACGAACTCAATTGTTTATGGACTACATTTCTTCAAAAATTATGGATTGACTCCTAATCTATATAATTTTATTTGTAAACAACTCACAAATATTCTTGCGGCCCGAAGTTGAACCACAAATAAATTCTTGAGAGAATAAGTAAAATAGTATTTTTGAATAGAGTAATAGTAAATTATAACATAAAATTTTAAGCATACCTCTCATCTCTCTATTTCTCTCTAACATGAAATTATATATATAAATTTGTTATTAAAAATTAACAGTAAATCTATTATTTTCTAAAAAATCTAAGAAAATCAAGAATTTATCAGAAAATACATGTAAGAATATGTTATAATTTATCATTTTTTAAAAAACCTATTATAAATTTCAAAAGTACCTATAAAAATATGTTATTTGCTATAATTTCCCCAAATTCTTTGAAAAAAAAAACTGTAACAAATAGGTAGTTTCTAAAAAAATATTTACATTAATTAGCCTATTTTAAAATAATTTATTTATGAAAATATAGCTGAGCCTTCACAAAGAATTGATGTAAGCAGAAGGGAAGGCTTAAAGACAAACATTGGTATGCGAGGACGTGTTTAAGAAGCTTTTTTCCGATTCCTATCAACATGGTGCACCTCTCAGTAGAGGGTGGAGTCTTTGATAGAATGAATAGGGATCAATTGATAGAAATTTTGATTAAGGAAGAGAATTTAGGATCAATGCCTTTTTTGTTCGCTATGTGTTGACTAGATGCGTACTCGCGTGATTGATGGATAGGGAAATTGTGTTGAAAAATAAGGTATTTAATCATCGAGCTATTTACTTTATAATTGCACTTCAGAGGTATAGGAGAGGCACGTTTAGCTTATTAGGAAAAGCACCTCTACGAGGTCGCAGATTCGGGTCCCTACTACACAACAATTAGAAACACATAGAGCAATCACGGGCACGCAGGATACTAACATTAAATTTTGACAAGAAAGAAGGGCATTCTCAATATTGTATTTAGAAACATAGAGCAAAAAGTTGTTTGATAGAAAGTCGGATACGTTTGATATTATGAAACCTATAACCGAGTAGGGCACCAAGCCAGCTTCTTTGCCTGAGCCAGTGAAGCGGTAAAAATAGATAAACATGTTTTGTTAATAAATTATTTATGATAAATATGCGATTTACTTTGATTATTTTGAAATATACATCAAAATGCTATTTACCTTTTTCTCCCCTAGTAACTCTACTACTTGTAAAGAAAAAGAAGTTACTACTTTACAAATATCCTAATTGTGGAAACTTCATGAAATCAAAATGATTGTGCAAAGTGGTTATAGGTTTAACAATCCTTAATTTTATATTTGACTTTCACTATAAGGTGTAGATTTTAAATTTACACTCAAGTTAAACAAAAAATTAAATTATTTAGAAAATGGTTAAATTTATAAATGGTCATCGAATTACACATCGGTCTAATATTGATCCATGATTTTTTACTTTACACATCACACTCTTTGAACTTTTCTACCATTATATCAATGGTCCTTTTGTCAATGTTCTGTAAAATATTAGACAAAAATTAAACACCTCTTGATAATATAAACTTTATTTATAAATAAAGCCGCAACTAATTATTGTTGGAAGTAAAATTATATTTTAATCAAAGATATCTAGTGCAAATTGCAAACCATATTTTAATAAAGAGATTTAGAGCTAATTTGTATTTTTTACGAAGTTTTTTTAAAAAATAGCCTAAGTTTTTAAAAATTAGTTAAAATGTTTTTTTTAAATGGTAAATTAATTTTCTTCAATGATTAATTGACAACAAAATATTGCTAATTTTGTAAATTAGTTGTTTGATCGTAATCACTCATTGATTGATTATAAAGTAAATCACTAAATTTCAAATCAATCAATAATTAACTAAATTTGGAAAAAATAGCAAATGGTCATTTTGCTAAGTTTATGTTTGGTGTTTGAATTCATTTTCAACTTAGCTACATTTTACGGCTAATTTTTTATCTTTTCGAAAAAAAGTCTATAAAAATTATAACTAGTTTTTAAAAAGTCAATCAATTTCAATATAAAAATTCAATTTCATTTCAAATTCAATTCGAATATCAAATGATCATAAATAATAAAAAGTTTAATCATCTATTTGGTCCAGTGATCAAAAATAGAACATGTAGCATAATTTTCCTTTAATAAAAGATACACAGCATCAAAAGTTATTTTTATATACAGTTTCTCTCTAATAAATTTTTAGTTATGATTTTAGTCTCAATTACAATTTACATGATCTGAATATTTTTAATTTGTATTTAGTTTTTGATGAAATACCAATATAAAAGCTCTTTTTTATAATAATAAAAAAATTTTGAGATTTATGATGCGTAAAATTAAAAATTAGGAATCAACTTTTGATCGATTGTATAATTTAGGGTTATATGCCAAAATAAACTTAAAAACAGAGCAGAGTACCTTTGGCAGGCACGGGGAGTCTTGAATGTAAGAGCCAGCTGAACTTGAAAGCAGGCAAGAAAATGGCGGGCATGGATATCGACCAAGGTTCTAGAGCCGAAGGTAACTCCCAACCCCTCTTCGTCGCTTCATATTTCAGTACAAGTTTTCAGAAATTCGTCATCGGATAATCAATATTTTCTTTTCCAAAATTACGTCGCAAGGCAAAGAAGAACAGAAGGGGAAGGCTCTTATGGTAATTCTGGTTGGCGCGCACGGTAGCGGAAGGCTCTTAGCGGCAAGTCCACTTTCTGCGAGGAAGTTATGCGCCTCTCTACCTGATCATGGGTTCGCATTTGCCAGGTCTCTCTCTCTCTCACGCAATATATATATATATATATATATGTATGTATGTATACCTCTGTTTGCCTACAACACGTTTGATGATATGCTTCAGTGAGGCCTTTTTTCTTTTACCCATTTTCATACGCTTTTCTTATTTCACAGGCGAGTTATAGTTGAGTTGAAAAGTACCAACTTTTATTACCCATTTGTATTTGCATGAGAAATCTAGTCTTTTCTTGGTGTTTTGGCATAATTTTAATGTATTTGTATCTTGTGCATCTTGTTATTTGAAGAGTTATGCACTACGTCTACACCATGCATCATTAAGCTAATTAAAAAAAAAAAAAATGTATAGCACGTGCTATGAATGTTTTCAACACTCATAATTTCATATTAAATTTATCGCCTCACTCGGTCAATTTACAGTTAACCGCTTTACTCTTTAAGGATTCTCATCAACTTGTTCACTTCATAGTTGTTTTAAGTTATCAAAATCAACATTTTAGCGGGAGAAGTTTTAATTTTAATAAAAAAATTAAGTCTAATGCGAAAATGTTGACAACAAGCGTTATATATTCTTAAGAAGCCCAAAATACAAGATGTGAAATGGTAAATATTTCCTAAATGCTTATCACTTATAAAAGTGGGTACTGCTCTTTGTTGGGTTCTTCCCATCTGTCATCTAAGATCATGCTTAAGTATATTGTTCATTTTATTTATTTATTTATTTATTTATTTTGTTTTCGTAAAAGCCATGTACACATTTGTTGTAAGACCTTGTAACTGAGGCTAACTCTAAGATGTTAATTCTTTAAGAAATTTTCATGGAAATTTTAGGTGGCTGCATATCTAACATATTTGGAATCCTTTATTTGCCATGACCACCTGAAACGGGTATGGAAACTTGAAAAAAAAAAAAAAAAAGGAAATAGTATTTGGGCTATCTGTAAGAAAATTCTATATATGCTTAAATATTGCCAATGTTAAGAGTATTTCCTTTGAAGTGCCAAATAGATGTGTTAATGTCAAATTTGACATTTCTGTGGAAAAATTACTCTTTAAGATCATCTCTAATGCATTTGTCTATGTCAATGCTATATTTGTTATAGAAGAGCGTGAAAATTAGCATTATCCAACTTTATACCATAATGTGTAATGTTAATTCTACTTTTATTATCATTACTAAGCTTTGGAACTTGTAAAAGTGAACATTTCGTAATTCATATAATTTTGAAATAAAAATACTGTAATAATTACTTGAAAAAGTGAAGACACCATCCAATAAGAATCAAATGTCAAACATGGAAATGGCTATACCTTGTGGCAAATTTGCCTCAAAGTTTTAACATGTGGAAAATTTGGCATCAAAAATAGGATTCCAAAGGAGAGCACTTTTTTCATCCAAATGCCAAGTTTTACCATTGGCGTAACAATTTAGGATTGCATTGAAGATGCTCTAATGGAGTTCAATCTTTGGTGAAAATTTGTCAAATGCTAACCTTGGTGGCAAATGTCCAATTTGGCATTTGATTGCTATTGGTTGGTGTCTTGATTTTTTATCTAATCATGACAATTTTGTCATTTCTAAATTGCTCAAATACTAGAACATTTTTTTTATGAATTCCAAAGCTTAATGTTGGTTATATAATGTAGATATGGCAATAGAAATAACATTATATATTGGAGTACATAGTCTCAAACATGCTATTTTAAAGGTTTCCTGTAACAAATTTAGCATTGGCATTGGCATATAAATTAGAGATGGTCTAAGTTTGTCATCTCTGATTCTAATGACTATAACTTTTAACTTACTTTTACATAGTGATAGTTGCTTGTATGTGCTTTCGGTTATTTATCTAGTTTTACCTTTGGTCCTTTTTGTTTTAGGTATGTAAGATCTTTTTCTTTTAACTTTTTTAATATAAAAATTGTGTATTAAAAAAAAAAAAAAACAAAACTGACTTATACTTGGTTAGTTGAGGAAGAAATTGGATGCACTGGAGGCTATTTCTTCAATTATTTGAAATGCTATATTGTTGTTCTGACTGAGCTAGGTTTTCCAGTATTTTAATTTATATATATATATATATATATATATATATATATTTGCAGGACAACATTGGAAATGGCAAAGCTGGAATGAAAGCTCAATGTCTAAAGAGTGCAGCTGGTGCACTGAATGAGGGACAAAATGTGTTTATTGACAGATGCAACCTAGACAAGGAACAGCGTTCAGAATTTGTTAAGCTCGGTGCTTGCAAAGGTGACGTGCATGCTGTGGTGCTTGATCTTCCTGCTCGGCTCTGTTTATCTCGGTCTGTAAAACGAACTGGCCATGAGGGAAACTTGCAAGGTGGAAAAGCTGCTGCTGTTGTGAACAGAATGCTACAGAATAAGGAGTGGCCTAAACTTAGTGAAGGATTTACAAGAATCACTTTCTGCCAAAATGAGAGTGATGTTCAAGGCCTGCTTAGTACGTACAGTAGAGTTGGACCATTGGATGCTCTTCCCCAAGGTGTTTTTGGTGAGAAGAATCCTGATTCTAAAGTTCAGCTTGGTATAATGAAATTCTTCAAGAAAGCAGGGCCTGCTGATAATGCCGGATCTACGGCAAATAGTGTTCAGGGTTCTAAGTTCGTGAAAAACTCAGAGGAAACGGTTTCTGGCTCAAAAAGACTGGTTCCTTTCTCTGATAATGCTGTTGAGTTGAATGAGTTAAAGACCCCACGGTAGGCAGTATTAGTTATGCTGCTTCTCTGAGTGATCCTCCCACGCTGGCATTTCCATCTAATTCAACATCAGATTTCCAATTCAACCATGAGAAGGCATCTGAAATTATTGTCGAGAAAGTTGAGGAATTCATGAACAAAATTGGAAATGCTAGACTTGTCTTGGTAGATTTGACTCGTGGATCAAAGATTTTATCTTTGGTTAGGGCAAAAGCTTTAAAGAGAAACGTGGACTCCAAAAAGTCCTTAACATTTGTAGGAGATATTACTCGACTTCATTCACAAGGAGGCTTGCATTGCACTGTGATAGCTAATGCTGCCAATTGGTAAGCTGTTATCATTTCATCTATTGAAATAGATCATTTTTATATAACTTTGTTATGCATTGGGTTGAAATAATAGACCCATCAAACTATTTTGTGAAATTGTATTTAAGTATCATCACGATCTCTATGGTAATTGAACCTAGACATGACTAGTTCCCTAGCTCTTATCAAGGACCTGTTTTGTTATGTCTAACTAGCTTCTCTTGTCCATGATAATAATATGTCATTGGTTTCGTAACCATTTTCCATGTGCTTCGCAGAGGGCTCGCTACCTTCTGAGATGCCTATTTGTGTAGTTGATGCAAGTCAGAAGCCTGTTGTCCTCTTGTATCTATCAATTGAGGCAACCAAGATTGATAATTCGTGATTGACCTAATTTTCGGGAAACTATAGATCTTTTGTTTTCACCCTTATTTTTTGGGAAATAACGAAATAAGTTATGTTGATATGATTATCATGTCAGGAAGATCCAATGAAAGATGTTTCGGTGCAGGCGACTGAAACCTGGATGTGGAGGTGTAAATGCTGCGATCTGCACCACTGCAGGGCCAGCCCTAGAGACTGCAACCAAAGAACAAGCTAAATCTCTTCTTCCTGGGAGTGCTGTAGTCGTTCCTCTCCCTTCAACTTCTCCCTTGTTTTCCCAGGATCGGGTAACCCACGTCATACATGTTTTTGGACCAAATATGAGTCTGCAGAGACCAAACTGTCTCAAAAATGACTATGTTAAAGGCTGCAAAATTCTCTGTGATGCATACACTTAACTTTTTGAAGGTTTTGTATCTATTATAAGGAAGCTACCAGAAGGAAGCAGAAATAATCATGAGTCAAAGCAGTCAGAGATACAAGGTCACTCCGGGAATGCCACTAAACATGGTGAGCAAAAGGTAAAGAGGGATGGTGTTCATGAATCTGATAGGACTAAAAAGTACAAGGGATCTTACTCTTAAACTGGAGGCAATATTTCCGAGTCTTGTGCTGGAAGGATAAATCCTAGCATTGAAAAATTTGATGGAAGCACAACTAAAACCTGGGGATCATGGGCTCAGGCTCTTTACAACATTGCCAATCAACCAGAGAAGCACAAGGATGCCGTGCTAGAGATTACAGATGGTACCGTTGTATTAGATGATCTCTATCCAAAGGTTAATTTGACCTTGAAGTTTTTCCCGTCTACTCTGCTCATCATTATGCTGATTACGAATATTGGACTTTTGCAGGCGCAGAAGCATCTTTTGGTGCTGGCACGACATGAAGGTCTTGATTGCATAGCGGACATACATAAAGAACATCTTCAGTTGTTAAGAACAATGAATGCTGTTGGTTTGAAATGGGCTGAGAAGTTCATTAGTGAAGATGCATCTTTGATTTTCCATCTTGGCTTTGACCCGGTATGCTTTAACATCTTGCTAGAAAGTTAATTTTTATTATTTCTCTTATTTCTGAAATTTGTCTTTACGTTCACGTTTTAAGGTTCTTGGGCCATGATTATTGGGTGTTTAAAGGGTGGGCCAGTTAAATAATTGTTCTCAAAATTAAATAAATAATCTAATATGAAATATTTTAGGTATTGGGTCTTTCTTTTCAAGGAATCCAGTCTTTCAGAGGTCGTTCCTTTTCATTTTAAGCAGCTTTATGAAGTCTCTTTACCTCCTAATTGTAGTAATAAGAGCAAAATTTTGTGGGCTACAGCAGTTCTAGCAATCTTTTGAGGAATTTGGATGGGACACAATAGAGAATCTTTGAATAGTGAGGAAAATATGACTTAATTTGGGATAAAGTCAAATTTTGGGTAGCTGGGGTCTTCGGGAGAAAAAGTTTAGCAACCTGTATATGACTGATTTAGTTAGAAGTTGGAGTCTGTTTTTGTAGTTATGGTAGATTAACTTTGCTTTATTTTGTCATTTTTGTGTGTGTATGTGTATTTATTTATTTATATTTTTTTTGTCATTTGTGTTTTGTTTCTTTTGTTGAGGATCCCTTGTTCTCTCCTTTTTCATCGATAAAGTTACTGTTTCTTCTTAAAAAAAAAAAAAAATCCCTTTTTTTAAGAAAATTACAGAGACTTGGATTCCTAAACAAGCCTTGGAAATATTAATGGCTCATGACGTAGCAGAGGACTCAGAATCGAAACTTCGAACTTGGGATTTTCTCACAGAGATAAAATGGCTGCACGTTTACATGTTGATAATATGCTCGCATGTATTATATTTTGTTCTAGGTAGATCTGGGATTAGGATGATAAAACAGTATGCGAGATTAGAATGTAGGTGAAGTTTGAGAGTTAAGATCTAGGGTTCGGTTGATGCGTCATTGAAAGTTACCTATGTTTAACGCAATTGAGCCTAGTGATATGTACTCAATCATTCAACTAGGAAACTGAAGCTTTTTAAAATAAAAGATCTCAAATATAAGATAAATTCAAATATGATAATGTACCTAAATAAATAATCACAACTAACAAGAAAATTATGGCAAGTTAAAACTCCAAAACAAATCATCTAGTTGATAGGATAAGTAGATATGACTCTAAGAAAGGCTTGGTCGATCGTAAACCTCGGGCTGCTGGAATGTAGCTGGCTTATTTCCTGGTGTTCCTACGACCGACTTGGGCAACAAAACCAGCTTCAATTGCATCGACTGTTCGTTCGTTGCCGCAGTCGTTGCATTTAAGTAACAAGTGACCGTTCCTATTTAGAAGTAATGTTTCTGAACTTTTGCATATAAGACAAATAACGTAGTCAGTGGCGTATCGGCGCAACAGTCCTTCAAACTCCTTGGGGCCAAATCTATTCTTCACAACTAATCTTTGCTGCCCATCAAGTGATCCACCGACCCCTAGTTCTGTCAGCAAGAAATTCATAAGATGATCTGGCTGCCGGTTCATCTTCTTGCAGTAATCCATGAAGTTCGCTAATATGGTTTACTTGTTCCCTCGCGAAGAACTCATGGAGGCCTCAGAATTAGCTGACGCCTCTCCCCTACCAATTGAGGATTATTCTCCCGGAAGGTGCTAAACAGTCTGTCAATAAGCATCTCATACGTATAGTCAAGCCCGGAATATGAACAAATAGGTTGAACCACTCCTGCTCCATTGTCCTCTTCCATGAGATCTTCCAGTTTTTCCCTCGCATAAATACCATCACCGAGGGCCGGTTTTTCAGAGCCATCTGCAGCGATTTCAATCTTTTTCTTTTTCTTCTTTTTCCTAGTAGGATCAAATGGCTCAATATTTGCCACTGCCTCCTTTACATTGTTTTTATCCGCCATGATTGCTCCAAGGGCTGGGAGAGAAACGAGAATCGAAGAATTTGGGAGAAAACGAGAGAATCTAGAGAGAGAATTTTGATAGTTTGTTTAATTTATATTAATCGAACTCATCTATTTATAGAATCCTATATTGGAAACTAGGAAAATCTGATTTAAAAAAAAAAATAGACTATAAGATAATGCCAAACTTTTTTTTTTTTTCAAATTTTGAAAAAAAGTATGGAGGATATAACTAATAATGCCAAACTTAATAAAATAAATAAACAAATTTAATTCGTAATATTATCTAAATCCCTGATCACATTCTGCAAGATAAACGAAAATTGATTTTTGTTTTGTTTTGTTTTGTTTTGTTTGTTTGTTTGTTTGTTTGTTTGTTTTTTTTTTTTTTTTTTTTTTTTTTTTTTTTCCTTTAATTTAATCTAAAATTTAATTTGCCATAATTTTGTGTTGCAGTTTCTGTGTTTGTGCATGTCTCTGCTTCCACTCTTCCAAGTCCTAATAGACAGATATAGTTTTCAACTCCACAAGTTTTATTGTCTTGTCAATATGGTTTGAAACCCAAAAACGCAATTTTTACTAATCTGTCCTTTTGGACATCTTTAATGCAGACCCCATCAATGTGACAACTTCATCTACATGTGATCAGCCAAGATTTCAATTCAAAACATCTGAAGAACAAGAAACACTGGAACTCATTCACCACAGCTTTCTTTCGAGATTCTGTTGATGTAATGGAGGAAATCAGTGGTTGCGGAAAAGCAAGACTAGAAGATGATGACAAGGTGTTGTCAATGGAGTTACGTTGCCACCGATGTAGAAGCGCACGCCCCAGTATACCCCGCTTAAAGTCACACATCACAAACTGTCAAGCTCCGTTTCCGGCCAATCTTGTTGAGAATGGTCGTCTAGTGACTGCTCCAAGCAATGCTGGTGTTAATTCATAGAGGAAAGTATCAAAGCAAAGGTGATGTTGAGTTGCTATTTGCTTTCGTCGGGCGGGTACCGAGTATGGACCCAACAAATTTGGATGCATTAAGCAAGCTTTTTAGGGCCTAATTGGCCTTTTATTTTATTTTATTTTTTTTAATTTAAGGAAATTAAAATCCTTGCTGATTTTGACCCTCAATGGAATTGTCTTTAAGTAGCACCAACTTGAATTTTGGTCGCTATACATTGAAATGAAGCCTGAAAAGAAATCTGATAAATTTTGAGAGAGGCCATAGAGGTTAAAAGGTGACTGAAATAAAGCTAAAAATTGAAAGAGAGGCGATTTTGGGGTAAAAGTATATGTCGAGGATTTATCAAGAAAATTGCTGAAGTGGATACCTACGTAAGAAACGATGTACTATCCTACGTGATTAATAAAAAATAGTAATCAACCTTCTAGGTCTGTCTCAATAATGAATTATTATAACAATTATTATTTTTTTGTTAAATATCTTTATTTCAAATTTAAATTCAAAAAATAAATATCTTTTTTTCAAATTTAATTTTGAATTTAATTTTGGATTTTTTAAAAAAATGTATTGGGATTATTTTAAAAATGAATTGGGGATATCTTGCTCGGAATTGTCCTAAAAAAAAAAAAAATAGAGTTCTTGTTGTGGGCGGATACAAGACCATCTTGACTATAAGATTATGCCAAACTTTTTTTTTTTTATTTTTTCAAATTTTGAAAAAAGCATAGAGGATATTACTGATAATGCCAAACTTAATAAAATAAATAAACAAACTTAATTCGTAATATTATTTAAATCCCTGATCACATCCTTCAGGATAAACGAAAATTGATTTTTGTTTTGTTTTGTTTTAATTTTTTATTTAATCGAAAATTTAATTTACCATAATTTTGGGTTGCACTTTATGTGTTGGTGCTTGTCTCTTCTTCCACTCTCGCAAGTCCTAATAGACAGATGTACGGGGGAGTTTGGTGGAGTAGTTTGAGTTGAGAATTTTAAGTTGGAATAATAAATTTTTTTGAATTTTCAGAAAAGACAAAAAACTTTTTGGGAAAAAGACAAAAACTTTTTGGGAAAAAGACAAAAAAAAAAATTTGAGTTGAGTTGAGTTGAGTTGGTTTGCCAAAGAGGGCCGACTTTTCTACTCCACAAGTTTATTGTCTTGTCAATATGGTTTGAAACCCCCCCAAAACGCAATTTTTACTAGTATGCCCTTTTGGACATCTTTAATGCAGGCCCCATCAATGCGACAACTTCATCTACATGTGATCAGCCAAGATTTCAATTCAAAACGTCTGAAGAATAAGAAACACTGGAACTCATTCACCGCAGCTTTATTTCGAGATTCTGTCGATGTAATGGAGGAAATCGGTGGTCGCGGAAAGGCAAGACTAGAAGATGATGACAAGTTGTTGTTAATGGAGTTACGTTGCCACCGATGTAGGAGCGCACGCCCCAGTATACCCCGCTTCAAGTCACACATCAGCAACTGTCAAGCTCCGTTTCCGGCCAATCTTGTCGAGAATGGTCGTCTAGTGACTGCTCCAAGCAATGCCGCTGTTAATTCATAGAGGAAAGCATCATAGCAAAGGTGATGTTGAGTTGCTGTTTGCTTTTGTTGTGGGGGGGGTACCGAGTATGGACCCAACAAATTTGGATGCATTGAACAAGCTTTTTAAGGCCTAATCGGCCTTTTTTTTTTTTAATACGTTATTAAAATCCTTGCTGATTTTGACCCTTCAGTAGAATTGTCTTTATCTAGGACCAACTTGAATTTTGTTCGCTATACATTGAAAGGAAGACTGAAAAGAAATCTGATAAATTTTGAGAGACGCCACAGAGGTTAAAAGGTGAGTAAAATAAAGCTAAAAATTGAGAAAGGCGATTTTGGGGTAAAAGTAGCTGAAACGATTAAGTAGCAACTCGTAAATTTTTTTTTTTTTTTGAATTTTAAAATAGAAATCAACCTTCTAGGTCTGTCTCAATAATGAATTATTATAACAATTAATTTTTTTTTGGTTAAATATCTTCATTTCAAATTTAAATTCAAATATTAAATATTTATATTTCAAATTTGATTTTGGATTTTTTTAAAAAAATATTTGGGATATTTTTAAAAATGAATTGGGGATATCTTCTTAGGAATTGTCCTTAAAAATAAAATAAAATAAAATAAAATAAAATTTGGAATCGTTATTGTGGATGACAGCAAACGACAGTCGTTTAATAGAAACAAGCAAACACAAGCCAAACCGAATTTGGACAGGGATTTCCAAAACATTAAAATAAATATATACTAACAATAATGAGAAACAGATCAATTAAAAATACATATTTTATTACATTATCATATCACATTAATTAAAATATTATCTTAGTTAAACATTTTTCGCGATAATATTGAAGTGACAGAAATGAGAACGTAAATAAAAAAACATATGAACTAACCAACTCTTGTGTCCTTTTTATTCTGATTTTCCTCATGTCCCTGATAGTTTCAAGGGTCTAGAAAATGTTAAAACAGTATTGAAGGTGCTGTCCGTCACATAACAGAAGCGGACCTCACTTAATGCTTTATTTCAGCCATGAAAAGTTGCACTATTTTAAAGGCAATCCAATTTCCCCCTCAAACACCAAGAAAGCGAAGAAAATTTCCAAAATATTTGCATCAAATAAACAAGAATACAACATAGAAGAGTTATTTTCATATATTTATTACTAATAATATAATAGTGATAGTATAATCTTAATCTTAACAAAATAATTATATATAATAACATATATAAAAGAGTCAAAGATTTCTCCATCCATTTGACACATGTCATTCCTTTTTTTTTTTTAATTCGGTTTTATTTTTTCCCTTTTCCTTTTCCTTTTCTTTCTTTCTTTTTTTTTTTTTTTTTTTAACTACTAAAATTTTTTCTCCTTCACTTCACTCAAAAAATTCTCTCAACATACTTATTTTTATTTTTCATGATTACTTTAGATTCTCAATTACTATTTTTTTTCGTAATATTTGATATATATAAAGTTTATTCTTTGTTTTCTTCAAAATTATTCTTTATTTTCATCCACAATCTTTTTTCTATATGCTTTCTTTCATCACTTTAAATTTTTTATTTTTAATTCATTTTTATCCATACTGAATTATTTTTTTTAGATGTATCATTAGTCAAACATTTTTTGTGTGACCATCTCAACTATTAGCATCATCCAATTAACTTTCTATGTGATTTGCTAACTTCTCTTAAATTTCTTACTAATTAAATATTTTCTCCTCAATGCTCTCTTAACAACTATTTTCTCATAATACCCAACAATTAATTTTTATTTAACAAATTGATTAAGCACGTGCCTACTATAAATGCTAGGAATCTACAGTCAAATTTCAACCAAAATTAGATCATAAGAAAATCAACATACAGAAATTATTAGAGTCCTTGGACATCGCATATGTGGATCATAAAACAATTATAATCGGAAAATGTAAATGATAAAATCAAAATGAAAGTAGTAAAGGATAGCAATACTGAAATTTAGAGATGTTCACCGAAATTATGCTATGTCCTCTGAGTCTATGGTTACACTATATGAACTTTGAGTACAAAAGGCTACAATTTTTAGGTATATTCTAACAAAATAACAGTAAAACTCAAGCTCACCTTAAATGAGAAGTATCTTCCTCTATTTATAGAGGGAAGATTATGGGTCTGGACCTGCATAATAGTAGTGGGCCATTACCCACTACTCGAATAATTTGGAATATGTACTAGGACATGGGCTACAATGCCACGATTGATCGTAGGCCTAGCGGTTATGGAGACTGATCTTTCACTGTTCATTGTTCCTTGAATATGAATGCTGGACGATAAATCGATCATCTGTGAAGACCAATAAATCATTGAGCATTGTTCGTCGTTCATTTCGTTGAACCAAGTGCCCACCAAATCCACACATGATAAATTTACATGTCTCAAGGGAACTAAGACCAAATGGTCGATTTGTCATTTGTCACTCTTCTAGTGAGTAGTAATCGTTTGTTGAGCTAAGCCCAAATATTCGACATTTGGAGCACTTAACCAGTTGTGGTTCATTATTCGTTGTTCGTTGGTCTAGTGGTTATGATGACCCAATCATAACATTATTGGGAGATGAAGTTTGACCCCAACAAATAACCCCCACTTAATTAAGCAATGATTCTCGATATAGTGTTTAATGATCATCTTTCAGAGAACGATGCCTATTGATCATCAAGAGTGTCAATCATGCAAGTCTAGTGAATATTAATGCTAGTCAATCCTAGCTGTCGAGTCTGAGAGAAAATGAATCTTATTTACACGTGACAAGTACTGGTTGAATGACCTAAAATGACGATTGCCTTTTTAAAAACTGAAAATTCTTGAAATGATTTCTCTGTGCAGGAATCTGAAAGTCTTGTGATTCGTGCTGTTTGATGAGGCATGATAAAAGCATTAAAGCTGTTGGATCTTTCCCCCAAGGGTTATAACTCTTTATCACCCCCTTATTTCCCTATTTCTTTACTTAGAGCCACCAAAATCCTCAGAGAGAGTTTGAGAGTTTTCAAAGTCACCTGATATTTTCAGGTAAGATTTCTTCTCCTTCTCTTAGTTTTATGCTCTTTTAATCCAAGAAGTTTGTTTTTCTACTGATTTCGAGTCGTTTAAAGCTAGTTTTATTTGTTTCCACCGGATAGTTATTTGGTTTAGGCATTTGTGGTATTTTTATGGGTTTTTCTTTGAATTTTTGGGTATCTGTTTCTCGTGTTCATTCCAAAACTCGTAGGATTTCAAAGGTTTAGGATTCAGATCAGAAATCATTTCACCGTTCATCCATAAATCTATTTGTGAGCTAATATGGATAAAGCGAGAGGCAAGAGACCATTAGAAGAGGACGTCAATATCCCAATTCGATCTGGAGAAGAGCGACGCCAAAAACTATGAACTGGCATTCGTCCTTTGATGTTTGAGGGAGTAGCATGAATGCCACCAAATGAGAAGGGGTGCTGAGTCCAGCAATGAGGCATCTAAGAGGAGTTGACTGACAGCAGTGTCGGGGGCTGGAGCCCTTTTTATTCCTTGCATTCCTTAATTAAGTAGGCCCCCACACCAAATAAGCATAGAGTCCTTTTTGCGAATGACGAACTCCTTTTCTGTCTTGACGGAAGGCGACTTGGCCCTTATCAGGGGTAGGAAAGGGTTCCTAAACAAAGTCCAATTTCGTCTTCCTTTCAGAAAAAATGAGTGGACACTATCTTTGAGGGTTAGATTTGCATGTAAATGATATACTTTGAATATGGGCTTCAACTGCTAATCCACCCACACATTATTTAATGTATGCATCATTATCAACATGCGATCCCTTAGTTGATGTTGAACGGGATGCGAGTGTTTTTGGAACTAATAGTGATCGCTGATAAGATGGGTGTTGAGCTAATGGTAGATGATTTCGTTGCCTTCTACTGCCCGCAACATTAAGTAGCGACCATGGTCGCTACTTAATGTACCTGAGACAAAAATGGCAAGTGGTTGGAGAAATGAGGAATGCTGATAAATATTGGCAAGATCAGTATTTCTTTAAGCTAGTGTTTGAGAAATCATTAGAGGCACTAGCCAATGCGTTTTTCCCCTTGTAGGGTCCTTTTTGTAAGTCTCGAATGAAGAGCATCGAGAGAAAGATCAATCATCGATCGTTGGAATAAGAATATTATTTAAAATGTGTTGATTATCATCATTTTGTATTAAAGGTAAGGAACTAAGGAAGCCACCACCAAAAGCACCTTTGTTCAAGGTGAAGCTTGAACGATTACTTGCCCAACCTAATTTAGAGGGGGACAAAATTAGCATCCCCATTGATTTAGATAGTGGAGCCTTTGGAAGGACTTTGTCGTAATCCAATCAGGTATAGTTAGACGAATTCTTTCCTAGGTTGATTGGTCATTCATGAGCAGAAGAGCGTGGAGGAGACTCTTCAGCGCTCCGCTGTTCATTGAGCCACTATTTGACAAAGATGCTTTGATCCTAGAATTAGCACTAAACACGATGCAAATTAATTTTCCCTCCCTTAAAGAGATTCTTGCGAGGAAGCGAGCAAAGAATGATGCTATGAAGGCAACAGCAGTGGGGAGGGCAGCTAAGGCTATGGCTGCTCGAGCTCTAATTCCTCATCCCTTTTCTCTCATCAAATCATCCCTTGAGCCTTCAAACATGATGGAGCAGCCCCCTGCCAAAAAGCAAAAGGTGGGCGAGAAGCTAGTGAAGAAGGCACTAGGGAAGAAGAAGAAGGAGCAAGATAAGGCAGTTGCTCCTAAACCGAGCAACGAATCTCAAGCCACAAAGGAGGAGGAGGAGGAGGTAAAGGTGAACTTGCTTGCAGAGATGAGCCTTTTCCACAACAAAAAAACTTGGTGTTCAACTTATCCATCAATTAATCATTGATATTGATATGGATACGATGAACGATGGCTGCATACAAAACCATCTCAATGAATTCTTATGGGATGGTTTGTTCGCCTAGCTTCCTCACTCCTATTTTTATGATCGACCACACTACTTGAACTTGTTGTTTTGTAGTGCATTCTCAGGGGAAAGAGGTTAATCTATTGTTCCACAGACTGGGCCGTCGAATGAAGAGACTGGATCTAAGAGCTTAAAGTCACCAATAAGGAGCGGCAAAAAAGATGATAGACATCGAATGTAACTTCAAGGATGCTCGTGCGAGCACTAATGATCAAATCAGGGAGCTTTAGACTCTTAATCGAACAATGAAAGAGGGAGTTGAGATGATGAAGAGCATGGTTGACATGTTCGACAAGGTGAAGGTCGGGAACGATGCCCTGAGAGAGTCGATCAAGCAAAAGGACAGGGATGTCACAAGGCTCGCTACTCACATCGTGGGCGAGTATGAGAAGTCTACTCTCAAGGTTTAGAGAGTTCTTGAAGGAGTATAAGCAAGGCCTTCTTGTAAATGTTGATGTTGTTGAGGAGATCGAACTCTACAAGGAGTTTCTCGCTGAAGCGAAGGCCTCAATGTCCACCCAAAGAACGACTGTCGAGCCATTAACCTCAACTGCCCCTTTAACAACTGACGAGCTTAACCCTACCGCTTCTAAGCCTCGAAAAACTGACAAAACCAGAGACGATTACCAGACACCGAGAAGGCTGTGGAACATTAATTTTTGTTTTGTTAAATTTTTTTTGTTATGCAATTGTTGGCTTGCATGCCACCTTTCCTTGAACTGCAGGCATTGTGCCAAATATTTGGACGTCCGGCTTTAAGCCCCTATTTTGTAACTATTTCATACCTAAGTTTATTGATATGAAATTTCTTCCACATGTTTTGCATTATTTAAATGCTTCAATTAAGAAGTGATATGTGTGATGAACTAACCTAGGGACCTTAAATTAGATGTCGCATATGGCAAAAGGAACGATTGTCAAGCATGACATAATCAAACCAGTTCCAGCAAGCTATATCGGATATTTTTAAACCAATGTTTGAATTGGTTGAGCGCATAGATGGTTTTTTGAATGAAAGAGTAGTTAGTCATTCATGGTACTAAATGAATGATCATGTTGGGATTAGTGAACAATTGTAATTGAACGCGAAAAATGACTTTTCAGTTGAACAATCGGGCATCATTTAGGATGCCAAAAGATCGAGCAGTCGTGAAAGAATACCATGCTTAAGCAATGGCATGTCCTAATTACAAATCCCTTAGAATGGTATTAGAAGTATACTTCTTAATATCCAGAACTGGAATCGAACGATGAACTGTAGTTTATGAATTACAAATAGAGTATCGGTAATGGTAACCACTATATTTGTAACTTTAAAAAAATATTTTTGTTTTGATAAAGGGACTGCGCTTGTTTATAGTCCACGAGCTGCCTATATAATCATGTGTAGTGATCAAGCGAAATGTAATTCAATAATACAAAGTGCTTGAATTAATGACGTGACTGGATTTGCTTAAATGTTCGCGAACTACCTACGTACTTATGTGTGGGAATCAAGTCAAACGTAATTCAGTAGTATAAAATAATTGAATTAATGATGTGATTGGACTCACTTAAATATTTGCGAGTTGCCTACGTACCTATGTGTGAGGATCAAGTCGAATGTAATTTAGTAGCACAAAGATTTTTAAGCATCGACCTACATGGTTCGAAAAAGCATCAAATGTCGGATGTAATGGACCGATCCTTTACAAAATGAACAACATAAAAAAAAAAAAGAAGAAAAATTACAAGAATTTATGCAAAATTACAAGTAATATTTATTAAGGTAACGAGTGTTCCAGCTGCAAAAGACTTTAGTACTGTCAAGCGTTTCAAGGTGGTTGATACTTAAACAAACGATCTTCAAAACTCTATATGAACCTTCCCAATTAATCCCCAATTTACTAGCGTTAGGCTTAGCGATGTTTTGGAAGACTTTGCAAAGTACCAAGTCTCCTTCGTTGAACATTCATTGATGAACTTTAGAGTTGTAGTAACGTGCGACTGATTGCTAGTAGTTTGCATGCATAGGAGGGCTTGATCTTGTCTTTTGTCGAGCGTATCAAGATCATTGCTGAGCATATCCTGGTTTTGCTCTTCGTTTTCGAAGGATAGTTGGCAACGAAGTGTAGGAACACTGATCTTTGCTGGGACGAGTGCCTTTGCTCTGAAAATTAGCGAAAATGGAGATTTGCCGGTTGCATTTGTTGAGGTGGTTCGGTGAGCCCATAGGACGCCATGAAGCTCGTCCGCCCATCTCCCCTTCCGAGCCTCGAGCTTCTTCTTCAGGTTATGGACAACTGTTTTGGTGGTTGTTTCGGATTGTTCATTACCCTACGGGTATATCTGTGATTGCCTTTTGTATTTTTTATTTTTTCTTGAATTCCTTTTGATCCATCAGATATTCCAACTTTTTAAAAATTTCATCTCATGATTTGAACAAATATAAGTCATGTTATTTTACATTCTAAAATATCTCATAAAAGCATATAGCACTTCATCTTCAAAACGGTGATGACACCCGAATAGGATGTGACTGGAAAATGCTTCCTCATCTCCAACCCATCCTTTGAAACAATGTCCATTTATAAACTTTTATCCCCATTTAAAGAGAGACGGAAACTGAATTAGGGAACCTTTATTGTCATACCCGTCATAATATTGATCATTGACAAATTTCAACAAAATTAGTGACACAAAACAAGCCAAATCTAGCAAAATAAATATAAAGCACAACATTATAGACTTGATTAATCCTAAATACATGTTAAAACTTAATAATATATAATTCTTTCTTAAATAATATGTATATCAGGACAGAACGGGCATGGAGTCTTTTCCATCTTTATGACAAAGATAAGAGCATGTCCCCATCGCAGTCCCAAATCCTGACAGCAATCCCACTTGTCCTCCTTTTAGGGCGGGTCCTATGGAGTCAGTTCATGCGAGGAAAATTACCATCTCTGTTTTCGAAGAAATTGACCCCCACTTGTCTTCCTTTTAGGGCGGGTCCTATGGAGTCTGTTCATGCGAGGAAAATTACCATCTCTGTTTTCGAAGAAATGCATGTAAAAAAAAAGTCTCATTTCTGCTGTCGCTACAAATAGACTCATTTCTTACCAAAAACCAGTAAGCTGTTTTGGGTCGTTTGCAGTGCCGTAAACAGTTCACCAATATGAATACAACAATTTGGACAGTGCTCTTGGTGGTTTTCTCCAACGGACTATTTTCCTCTTTTGCAATCATCAGTAATAACGTTTCAACTAGACCAGAAGTTCTCAACGTTGGTGCTCTTATTTGTTTCGATTCAATGATTGGCAGAGTTGCAAAAATTGCAATAGACGCCGCTGTTGAAGATGTCAACTCCGACCCGTTAATTCTCCGAGAAACTAAGCTCAAAGTCATGATGCAGGACACCAAGACCAGCGAATTTTTAGGCATCATTGATGGTACGTACCCGTATCGCGTTTCATAATCAAATTCGTACCGGTTACATTGATCTTAAACAAATTTACATTTTTTTTCTTGTTGTCACTACAGCTTTCCGATTCATGGAGAACGACACGGTAGCGATAATAGGGCCACAGTTCTCCGTCACGGCCCATGTGATCTCACACGTTGCAAAAGAGCTCCAAGTGCCTTTGCTCTCATTTGCAGCAACAGACTCTACGCTGACTCCACTGCAGTTCCCTTTCTTTGTTAGAACAACACATAGTGATGCCTTTCAAATGGCTGCAGTGGCAGATCTTGTTGGCTACTACGAGTGGAGAGACGTTGTAGCAATCTATGTAGACGATGATTTTGGAAGAAACGGGATTTTTAAATTGGGAGATATGCTCGCCAAGAAGCGTTGTAAAATCTCCTACAAAGCACCCCTGAGTCCAAAAGCAAGCAAGGAAGAGATCACAAGAACATTGATTCAGGTGTCGAGCACAGAGTCTCGGATTATTGTCATACACATATACCCCAGTTGGGGTCTAGAAGTACTTGGTGAAGCTAAAAATCTTCAGATGATGGAAACCGGGTTCGTTTGGATTGCTACTGATTGGCTTTCTACTGTTTTCGACACAGAGCCTTCGCTACTATCAGAGAAATCGGACGGCATACAAGGGGTTCTTACCCTACGTATGCACACACCAGATTCACAGCTCAAAACAAGATTTCTCTCGAAGTGGACTAATTTGACAAGTAGTTTCAGTGGAAGCAGCAATTTCGGCAAGAATGGATCGTCTTTCGGGCTAAACACGTATGGTTTGTATGCCTACGACTCTGTATGGCTCCTCGCCACCGCACTCAATTCGTTCTTGGATCAAAAAGGAAACTTTTCCTTCTCAAATGATTCGAGCATAACCGAGATGCGTGGAGGGAACATGAGGCTTGATTCAATGCGAATCTTCGACGGAGGCAATCTTTTGCTTCAGAACATTGTGAACGTTGACACCACAGGTGTGACGGGTCCTTTAGTGTTCAACTCGGATATGGACCTGATAGACCCTGCTTATCAAGTCATAAACATTATTGGCTCGGGAAGTAATACGATCGGCTACTGGTCCAACTCCTCTGGCTTGTCAACTCTGCGCCCTGAAGCTCTCCAACATAAGCACTCCACCAGCCATAACTCGAGTCAGCAACTCTCTGGCGTCCTCTGGCCGGGAAAAACGACGCACAAACCTCGCGGGTGGGTTTTCCCCAACAACGGAAAGCAGCTGAGAATTGGAGTCCCGAACCGAGCTAGTTTCGGTCAATTTATATTGCATGTTGATCGTTCAGGAGCATTCACTGGATTCTGCATAGATGTGTTTACGGCGGCCGTGGAACAGCTGCAGTATGGTGTGTCGTATAAGTTCATCCCATATGGGGATGGTCGAACCAACCCATCTACTAATGAGCTTCTAAAAATGGTGACAAAGGGTGTAAGTGTGGTGTTTATTTTGACTAGTGATTATGTTGCAGTTCTATTTATTTCTTTGATATGCCAAACTATCTTGCCCTTCGTCTGCTTTAGTCTCATATCACACCTTTGAAAAAGAATAACCGGTTATGATTTGACAACTGGTATGAGAGACTAACATCTTTCTTTTCTCATGAAAAAAAATATATATATATTAATTCGTGTGTAGGTCTTCGACGCAGTTGTGGGAGACATCACAATCACGACGAGTCGAATGAAAATGGTGGATTTCACACAACCATACATAGAATCAGGGCTAGTGGTGGTTGCTCCGATAAGGAAGCTCAACTCAAGTGCTTGGGCGTTTCTGAGGCCTTTCACTCTCATGATGTGGAGTGTCACCGGTGTTTTCTTCCTAATCGTAGGAGGAGTTATTTGGATCTTGGAGCGCCGGACGAATGACAACTTCCGGGGCCCTCCTAGGAAGCAACTAGGGACAATCGTCTGGTGAGTCCATGATTCAGTTAATGTCAATTAAAGCCCCTTTAAAGTGCTACTTCTTTTGTCTAATTCTTCTCTCTCTTTTTCTTTTTCTTTTTGGTTTGCAGGTTTAGCTTTTCAACTCTGTTTTTTACCCACCGTAAGTGAGAATGATCATGATGACTCTAGTTCTTGTGTTTTGATGTGATCTTCAATTACATTTTGTTTTATCTTTTTCGTAATGACGACATTGTAGGAGAAAAAACAGGCAGTACTCTGGCTCGCTTTGTGCTGATCGTATGGCTCTTTGTAGTTCTAGTGTTGAACTCGAGCTACACAGCGAGTTTGACATCAATCCTGACAGTGGAACAGCTCTCGACGTCGGTTAAAGGCATTGAAAGCCTGGTGACGAGCGGTCAACCCATAGGTTACACCACGGGCTCATTTACGGAAAATTACTTGACCGAGGAGCTCGGCGTACCAAAATCAAGGCTTGTTCCTCTCAAGTCACCGCTAGATTATGAGAAAGCCTTGAAGGATGGTCCCAGCCATGGTGGCGTTGCTGCAGTGGTCGACGAGCGTGCCTACATGGAGCTCTTCCTTTCTACACGATGCGAATTCAGCATCGTTGGCCAAGAGTTAACCAAAATGGGTTGGGGCTTTGTGAGTATCTTTCATCCATCCTCTAAAATAACAGAGGGACATTTCTAATAACAACGAATAGTATTTTTAGCCCCCAAAAAAAAAAAAAACAAATAAAATAAAGTTAGTATTTATCACTATTACCCCTTAAACTTGTCATCCCTCTAGTGATTTGTCTCCTAAATTTTTAATTTTGACAATTATTGCATTATGCCTAATTTTGTCAAATTTCCATTAAATTGAATGTTCATATTAGTTTTTGAAATTTTTTTCCTAAAAAATGAGGTTTTTCATCTTGAGATATTTTGTCACTAATTTAAGGAGAAATTAAACCAAATGGGACACGTTTTCACAATTTAGAAAATGCAGAAGGAGAATTTCTAAAATTAAAAATTTATGGAACGAGTTGCTAAACGATGACAACTTAAGGGGTAAAAGCGCTAACCACCCTAAGAACAGGTATACAGATTTGATTAAAGCGCTAACCACCCTAAGAACAGGTATATAGATTTGACTAATATTTTTTATTTGGAGAGGTCATTAATTGCTTGTATAATATAGGCTTTTCCGAGGGACTCTCCGCTTGCCGTTGACATGTCCACAGCCATCTTGAAACTAGTTGAGAATGGAAATCTGCCGAGGATTCATGATAAATGGCTCACTAAAAGCGCTTGCAGCTCAGTAGGTGCAAAGCAAGAAGCGGACCGTCTTCAGCTCAAGAGCTTTTGGGGGCTTTTCCTGCTCTGTGGCCTAGCTTGCTTGCTTGCTCTGTTTCTATACCTCGTTAAAATGCTGCATCAATTCTCTAAGCGTTCCGTTCACCACTCCCAATCCGCCTGCGGTCTCCGTTCTTTTCTCTCATTTATTAACGAAAAGGAAGACGTGTCAAGCCCATCGAAGAGAAGGCGGACCGAGACTTCTACTACGAAAACCGTTCGTGATGATGGAACCATCAACTACCTAGATGTAAGAGTTTAGAATTCAGCTTATGCACGAGCTTGTGATAGCCAGTTCCTTGTTGTCGCCTTTATGTAAATATAGTACTATTAAGGCTTGTAATATTTGATTTTTTAAGATGAACGTTTAAATAGTTCCATTTATTTAATCAGTTTGAATATTAAAAGAAGAAAGTTTGTGCTAATCTGATTACCAATTCACGTGGTTTTTACCGAAAGAAAACATTCATATACATGAATTTGAAGTACTATGGCGGTAGACTTAACCTATCTAATATTTGTGTAGAACGCTAGATTATTTGTTTATTAATTATTGTTATTTTTTAATTGTAGCTCATTCGATATACACGAAAGAGGAAGTATAATCCCTTCATTAATGTTGTAGGGAAGGTGTGTCCTTCTAAACTCAAACCGTAACTTTCCCTTCAATAATTGTCTTCTTCTAAACTCAAACCATCTTGGAGTTTAATCGGTGCTTAATTCTTATTTGTTTTGTAAAGAATTTTTTTTTTTAATTTTTAATGTTCATCAAGGTGTTTTTATCTGTTCTTGATTGAATGTCAAGATATAGGATGTATTGGCGTTCTTAGTTTCGGACAAAAAATTGGACCCAGACTATTCACAATGATTTCTATGTTAAGTTGTAAAGTCTAACTGATATCCTATGTAGATAATTATTTTATGAAGATTTCACATTTGTTATTTTCTTTGCCATAGTTCTTTCTTCATAAATGGGGGATAGCATTAGTAGAGTTTACTAATATAGAGGTTAGAGAGTACGAACTTGTGCGAATTTCTCTTGTAAACTTCTTTATTATCGTAATGAAATAAACGTAATCTCACCTATTAAGATAAACCTCTATAAATCATGAGTTTCCTTTCACACCACTATGTACTGTGAGATCATGGAGAATTATGTTGTTGGAAATCATGGAAAGAAGTATCTTGCTGATGGAGAACCTATGAAAATTGTTGGTATTGGGTGATATCAGTTTGAGGATTTCAAGCGTGTCAATCTGGAAAATTTACAAGGTGAGACATGTACCAAAACTAATTCCTAATCTGATCTCAATTTGATAGCATGTACCAAAATCTTCTATAAAAATAACAAAAATACAAAAAAAGTTTTTGACATTGCTACTGCTTGAACTAGTAACATTGTACCAGTTTTATAGGTCTCTATTAATGTCTTTTTGCCGATTAATTCCTAGTTTAATGATTTAAGTAATTTTACCACTGCTACAAAATTGACAGTAAATTATTGACATTCAAGGAAAATAATTATAGGCCATTATGTCAAACTTGGAGCTTTACAGAAAATCATATAAAATCAATATTTTATCAGCTACACTCTCATCGAAAAAAACTTGAAAAAAATAATAGAAGATGTTGTACTCTAGGTGATTGTTTTTGTTAAATTTAAATTTATTTTGAGATGAACATGTCCTGCCTCTTTAAATTTCAAAAGTCCCTTGTCAATTATAAATCTAGCGCCCCTAAAGAGATTATAGAACTAGGAAAAATTTCAGAGACTAAATGAGTGAAAAATAAATTCAACGATCAAACTTTTCATCTCTTGAAAAATCAAGGGACCAACAGTAAAAAAAAATGCCAAAAATATTTAAGGATTAAATTTCAAAAATTGATAAAAAAAATTATGAGATATATATATATATATATATATAGAGAGAGAGATACTCTCATGTTTGGTAGTCAGACATAAACGGCACTTATAATATCTTATTTTGCAACTTGTAACTATTAGTTGATATACATGTAACTTTCTATTAAAAATCTTGTGATGTGGACTATTAAAAACTAACAATGTGAAGGGATAAATATCACTGATAAATATTGAATTAGTATGAATTAGTTATTACAATAGTGTACAAAAAATGTTACAACTATTATTCTATGGCGCACATGAGAGTTTTTACATTAAAATATATTGATTTTTAAGTAATTTTCTACAACTACTTATTAAAAAAAAAAGAAAAAAGAAGTAATTTTCTACAATTAATTTTTATTTTTTTTAAGGAAAACTTTTTTATTGTTACTTATTAGTACATGCACAATATTTGTCATTCAGTTGACCTAGAAGTTATTTGGCTCTCCATTTCGGATCTAAGATTTCCATTTCAATTTTTATATTTTTATGAAAAATCAATAAAATTATAATTAGTTTTTCAAATCAAATAATTTTAACTTAAAATTTTCATTCCAAATGAGTGTTTGATTAGATTTTTCCACTAATACCTGAATAGTGACTCCATAAAAGCAAAGATAAGTGGGTCAACTCCAATGTTGTCTCTTGTCTCAATCCATCAGCTTTAAATTTATTCTGCATTGAGAAAGGCCAAACACTGATCAAGCTATTTTAAGAGAAAGCCAAATTAAATGACAATCCAGTCACATGTGATTTATCAACTACATTCGGAGAGTCTCTTAGATTAGTGTTAAAAAAAATGCGTAGTTTAGGTTAATTTAATGGGGTGTTTGGGAACTTATCAATAAAAAAAATAAAAATAAAAAATAAAAAAAAGTGCTTCCTTCGGAGTGTCTTTATGAAAAAAAACAAAAACAAAAAAACAAGCAAACAAACAACACAAAGACAAATAAAAAAAACAAACTACCTTAGTAGAGGAAGCTCCCAAAATGAAAGGGTAATTTTATGCTGTGGGAGGGTTTTTATTTTATTTATAATTTTTTTCCTCGTATATGGGAAACAAAAATTGTCGTTTGGAAGAAAAATAAACAATCAATTATTGTTATTGTTTGCTGTTTCACGAAAATAAGGGAGCAGCCTACAATATTTTCTTTCAAAAAATAAATAATAAAAATAAAACACACGCACACGCAAACAATACCTGCAATTTTCTAATTTTCTCTGCAAATTCCTGCAATTCATTTGAAGGATTATGTCGTTGCTAGGTATAAACATTTCAAACATAAAATATCAAAATATTTTACAACTTCGAGAGTCTCTGATGGAGTATTAAATAGATATGTCAATTTCAAATTTTAAAATTTGGGTTAAAAAAAAATTGGTCTCGAACATATTGTTATTTTTTAATAATTTTGACAAATACTAAATTTGATTACTATTGGTTGGTAGCTAACATTTTCAACTAATTTTTTTCTCGTTTTAATTATTTAAATATAGAATTAATTTTTATGAATTTCAAAGCTAAATGTTGATGATAGAAGATAAATAGAGCATTAGAAATAACATTATAAATTTGAGAGTAAAATCTCAAATATACAATATTTTTGTATTAAACATAGCATTAACATTGATATTTACATTAAAAATGGTCTTAATATCATTGCTGTTAGGAATATTTTTCCTAACGTTTTTATTGGCATCTTTAATTTAAAATAATGAGCTGAAATTTCTAGATTGATTTTGTTCAGGAAATATTTTGTTCACACTTTCCTTTTTCAAGAACAAGTTGATCAGTACCTGTCTGAACAGGCCTAAGCATATGGTAAGTTTCATATAAAGACAAGAAACTCCTCTGGACCCACTTGGATAGATTGGACTATTATGGCAAGCCCAATTTAAGATATACGCTTCAACATTCTCTATTTTTCTGTCCTTGTCTTTCCCAAAACTGTTGGAGAATCATTCCAAAATATACTAAGTCATATTGGGGAGTTTTTTGAACTGCATACGGGTCTACTAACTCGGATTAATATTATTTGAATCAGAAAAATCCAAGTTTCTTATTTTTATGTAGATTTGATCTTTCAGAATTAGGAAACTACCTCTTGTTCGCACAAGTCAATGCTTGATCTTTGTGAACACAAACAGAATATTTGAAGTTGCAAATTTCTTGCCTAAATATGGATAAGAAGAGTCTAGAAGATCTTTTTTTTTTTGGGGGGGGGGGGGGGGGGGGGGTGCTGTGCGTTGTTACCATTCATGCCTTACATTTAAAAATACCCCTATATGCATTCAAAGTGATTTAGAGCGTTCCTCATAATGCTTATCAAAGGGCATTCATGTAACGTTTCTCACAGAGCTTAAGAGTAAGAGAAAACAAGAGTATTTAGGCTTACTCATATTACTCTCAAAATCTTGTGTATCGCAACCATGAGCTCACAGTACATTAGTTAGAACAAAAGTGAGCCGTTAAGTTTAGTTTAGGCATATAAACATTTAAGTATTGAGAGTATGATTGAGAAAATTAATGTGCCACATGTATAGGAGATAAATGGTTAAGATTAATTAAGAGTAAATTTAAAGGTGAAGGATTGATTAAGAATTGTGATTAGATTGAAATTCAATGGGCAAGCTTTAGATTTTAAGTGACCAATGAGAGCTAAAGACAAGGATTGATATAGTGGAGCATCCGATAGATGCGAACAAGGATGATAATGTAACGACCCGACTTTTTGAACTGTTAACTAGCGTTCTTATTCTTATTTAATTTAGTCATAGTACTTATTTGTGTTGGATTTTAAAAATACAGAAATTTTTTTTTAAAATCATATTCGTACTAGAAAAATTAGAATTATTAAATTTTTTAATTGAGGAAATTGAAAACCTTTAACTAATAAATATCCTATTCAAATTCATATTTAGATAATATTTTTTAAAAAAAAACTATAACTCCATGTAAATTAAAAGGAAAGAGTCTGAAGTCTTTTTCCCGTAAAATACTCATACTAATTTATTAGTACCAAAACATTGTAACATAATTATAAATATAATCGATACAAAATTATTTAAAAAATCTAAATGCGTAAATTTAATTCATGGTGGAATCCCACTCCCGTCCTTCAACGCCTTCACATAGCTTTCTCAGTCCATAAAATATCTATGTAGCGGGTTGGTTACTCGCGTTACCTACAGCCCGAACACACACGTATTAGCTTTCGCTCAGCAAGTATAAACAATATCTCACAAATCATTTTCATAAAATCATACCATCACATGTAACATTATGAATGTTCAAAAATACTTGTGATCTATGTATGTTCAATTATGCTTTATTATGTACATACCTTATCTACATAAGGGCCCCTATGTCGTACCCACATGCGCACAACCAATGGGGAATTAGAGGAGCGATCCTCCAACAGCCTCGAAGATCATATCTTATAATTTTTGCTCTTATCATATCTAATCACTAATTGGAGGTTGGTATGACACTCAATCCTATCTTTCGTTAGCCTCATTCTTAGTATTTGTGACATTGTATAGATTTACATGTCACTATACATTTATCATTACTGCATACATATCTGTGAGGTATGTCGATCATATCAGCGCAAGAGAAATTGTGCATGTTAAATATTTAATTAATGCAATATATATGCCTCATAGGCTTATCACTTCATCAAGGCAAATCATAGAAAACATATAACATCAACAACGAAAAACATTTTGTTCTATGATGTAGGTGAGGTTTGTACTTACAAAAAATCACGTAACTGTGTATCCGCGTTGATTGTTTCCAGCCCTACCCTCAACTCGATATGGTGCCCTAATTTTAAATTGACATCCGACAATTAGATTAAGGTTTTTGAATCATTTTCGATTATGGATATATATTCTCTTAATTAATAATTAATTTCAATTTAATTATTCATTTGTTTCTATGTTTTTTTTATTTAATAATAATATCCTTAATTATTAATTACATGATTATCATAAATTAATTTCTTAATTAATAATTAATTAATTTTAAATAAATAAATAATTAATTATTAACACATTTGTGAGTTAATTATTTAATACTTAATTTCTTATCCATTATTTTACTTAATTTCCCTTCATTCATATTTGGGTCCATTAGGTGACCGTAGATAACCATGGTCTTCCAATATCATATTGGGTCATTTTTGTGGGTTGTGGGTTGTGGGTTTATTGGGTCTATTACAACCCATTTGTTTGTAATTTGGTCTTATTATTATTTTAAACTTATTAAGGTCCATTATACTTTGTTGTCTTTATCAAGTTTTAGTTAACAATTACTGGCATCACAACAAGTCTAGTGACAGGTTCATTTCTCGTCACTGAGCCCTCAGATACTAATTTGCCAATTTACCCTTATTTCGGTTATTCAAATATTTTTAAGCTTAAACTTGTTAAATCTTTTAACCTTAGCTTTTAGTAATCGCTCTTGTAGTTTTATAAGTCCACCAAACCTCTACTCACAGTCCAAAATGTTCTCCCATCAAATTACCATTTCACCCCTTAGTTTGACAAAATTACAATTTTACCATTAGACATACCCTTTTTAATCTAGACTTATTGAATGGCTTTTAAAAGTTTGCCCCAGCCTTAGAATAATGTTTATAGTGTTCTTAAGCTCTTAAAATGGTTTTCGTAACTTATTATATTTCTAAACATAATTAAATAAAAGTATAACATTTATGCCCTTTTATGTCTTTTAAGGTCGTACATTTGACTATAATATAAACCATATTATTTCTTGTATTTATTTAGCTTAATATACTATTTTAAGGGTAGTAAAGATACTGTCTAATAATAATATAGGCAGATTTTATAATTTGACCTGTTATTTATTTATTTTTGCATTTTAGTTCTTCTTTAGCCCCAATTAGTTTCCAATACCTTTTGGTTCACTTTTTTTTATACTTAATGTCCTTATAAAGTGTTCTCACAGGATCATGACTTATTTTTAACAAGTTTTTATTATTTACGTTTTTGATCATAAATTTTTCTATATTTACATTTTGATCCCAAAATGGCGTTTTGGTCATTTCTTATCCATTTATCACTAAAATTTGATACAAAGTCTATTTTAAGTCTCTAGTTAAGTCTGCAAAGTTTCAGATTCAAATAGTCTTTAGGTTGGTGAAATTACGATTTTACCCCTTAAGGGCAAAATCGTCATTTTTATATTTTTATTTCTGATCAAACTTGAGCTCTTCTTATGGATTATGTCAAGAGTAATATTCTATTCTTCTATATAATTATAAAAATCCCACTTAAAATATCATTTTTCAATTTATTAACATTTATGCTAAAAATGTTATTTTTGTACTTTATGGTCATTAATTCTTGTTCTAGCCTATTTGTTATGTCAAAAAAATTTCCTCATCATTCATGCTTCCATTAAATAGAGGAAATAATATATCAATAAGCCATAATCTCCTATTCTTATATATCAATACTCATTTCAAACCATATAAACATAAAAATCACATAAACATATTTTTCTTCATATTCCATACACAAATCATGTTTTATAGCCATCTTAAATCATGGCCAACACATATATTATCTCACTAGGTAGCAAAACCACATTTTAACCATTTACCATGCCAAGATTTTCCTATTTGTAAGAACATATTTTGAAATGAAAGTTATTAATAACTTGGTAAACCATCGGTTTATAAATCATTTACCTCTTAGAAAAGTAGTGGGTTCTTAGCTCCTCTTGAAAGCTTTGAACCACTCTTGGATCCTTGAGGTAGAGCGCTAGAATGGAAATAAAACATCACTTTAAAAACATTTTTAAAACATCAATTTTTCCTTCTAGGAAACAAGTGCAAAAATATAGGTTTTTACCTTGAAAAACACTTAGAATGGCTCTTCCTCCTTATAAAAAAAAATGATCTTGGGAATAGGTGGAAGGAGATGAAGTATATTTTTGGCTTCCCTTAGCTACAAATTTCATCGACAATAAAGGGAGGAAGAGAAGAAACTTTTCTTTGCTTAAATGGTTTTTATGAAAGAGAAAAAAGTGATTTTTGGTTTAAACTTTAAAACCATTTTATAACCGAGTTTTATTGTGGGTTAAAAAATTGAAAATTTTTTTTTATTTTAATCTCTCAAAAAATGTGCTCAGCTGAAGAGGACAAGTTGGGAGGTTGTTTTGGTGGTTTTTCATGTATTTCGAAGTGGTTTTAGTGAGTAGTCATTCAAGTAGTCCATCATCTTACATTATAATCAATTTTTCTTTCTCGTCTTGTCATAATTGTTTTGCTTGTTTAGAGGTTGGATTTTGGATTCTCAAAAACTCCCCCTTTTGTTCGACCTATTTTCTGAAGAATAAAGAAAAAAAAAATTCTTTTTATATGCCAATTTACTGGCAGCAGGCAGGCAGCTTACTGCCTGCTTGCAATGCTCAATGGACCGCTGCCCACTGAGCAGGGGGAAGGGTGCACGTCACCTCTTCCCTTAACCGCCTTTTTTTTTTTTTTCTTGCAGTGGGCTTAAGCCCACTACCTTATCTAGTGGGTAATTACCCACTGGGTGCGGGGTTTTGCACAAGCACTCCGTCTCAAGTCTTTTTTTTAGAGTATTATTATTAAATTTAATTTAATAGATAACTTTTAGCATGACATAAAATTCTCTTCTTTAATTTACAAAATTATGATTATTCATTCATTATAAATATAATGAATTTTTACACACAATATTTTCACAAAATCTCAATTGAAAAAGAAAATGCTAGTAACATTATATATATATATTCTCATTTAAATAGAGAAACTCAACATTGTTAAATCATCAATATCATCACATTGATGATACATATACAATCATTCATGATCTTGAAATTTGGTATTCATTAAAATAATTCATTAGAAGTGTAATGATGAAGGAAATTCATAATAATAGTTCGTGAATCGAGTTTACGAATTTTTAGGGCATCACAAACAACCTTTGATCAACAGTGAAAAAATTGAAAGAAAGAAAAACACGAAGAAAAATGAAAAATTATGGGGGAGATTCAGATTGTTGTAGTCAAAAGCAAGAAAAAATTTGAACAAATAAGAAAAAAAAAGTGGTGCATATATGAAACTTCAAGTAAGAGATGGCATGGCTTGTTTTGGCAATATAACACAAAGAAGGTACAAGTGAAAGTGACCACTTGTCTCTTACTTTGTTGGACAAAATGTTCACACCAACCCCCTCCCTCAAGTGGCAACAAGGCAATGGAAGAAGCAGCCAATATTTTCCATTTTACCCCTCGAAGTATAGCTCCTTTAAAACAAATGTTGACTAAAAATAGGGCCCCAACATCTCACTTTATTCGCACAAAGTTTAAGCTTAAATCTAACATCTCTAGTCTCCACCAATCCCCAAAAACCACCAACATTACCCCTCATCTTCAACACCCTTTTAACACCCATTGCCCTGCATTTTCAAGCTCTAAGTAACCCCATTACTAAGTTTAAAGAAGTGTGAAGTGGTGTTAGAAGACATGTTATTAGAGGTAACCTAGATGTTCTCTTTGTGTTTTGATCATTTTTAGAGAACTAAAGTACTCTGTTTGGTTAGAATCTTAATATTTGATTTCTTTTTACCTAGAAAAAGGTTTTGAGAAAACTTTGAAGGTATGAGGTTTTAGAGAATCCACGGAGCATTTCGGTAATATCTATGAACTTTGTCAATGCTTGTGGTTGTTGTGATAATATGACATCAATTAGAAACTTTAGTATGGAAAAAAATCATATGGTTAGATTCTACAAAGAAGGAGCTTCATTTTAGGCTGGAATCACTTGATTTATTTATGTATGTGCATTTAAAGTTATGACACAAAAATGAAAAGAAAATGAACCTGTGAGGTACAATTTAAACACCGGTTTTATGAAATCCGAAGCTAAAATTTTTGGATTCTAAATTATTGATCTACAAACTAGATTCTTTAAGTTTTCCAATAAGGAATCATGCGTCTCAAATGGAAAAATATACAATATTTGGTGAACTTTACAATTTAAGACTACGAATCGAGATGTTTTGCTAGAACCCCATATCAGTCATGGGTTTTGTATGTTTTGAATTAGTAAACTATAATGTTTTGCAAACCTGTTTATGTTGTGTAATCGTTCTAATGGCATATCGTTTGCCTTATTTGAAATTGTGAGTGAATTGTTATGATAATTCTGAGTTTTAACCACAAATTTTGGCATATGATATAAACATGAGATCAATAGTAACCAAACCTCATTATACGACATGTAAAGCTTAAACAATTAAGAAAATAACTTTATAATTGTAAAGTAGACATCTCAAGCTTTGAAATGAGCAATTATACATTTAAAATGGATGAGTACATAATTTTTAATAAATTACATAATATTATATTGAAATCTGGTAAACTGATATTTTACTATAGGACACTGCGGAAAAAGTCCATACTAAGGTTTGAAATCCTTGAAATTTTGAAAAATGAATTATAAGGACAGAAACTAGATACTTCGAGTTTTTCAATAAAGCATCAAATGTTCAAAACAGAATTATACACAAATTTAAATAAATTTTACAATTTAAGATCTCACGCTGACAATGACATAATAAAATAATGACATAATTATTGATGAAATGAATTAGCCATTAAATTTATGATCAACTAAATGTGAAAAATCCTAACCTTATAAGTTGAATCACAAGCTTTAGATGGACCAAGATGGAGTAAAATAGAGGATTACTAAACATAACCAAGAGACTATATTAGCTCAATTTAATATGAACAACTAGTAGAAATGGATCTTAAATGCCTAATAATCCATGAAAGAAAACCTACTTAAGAGTATACAATTAAGTGACTTTTAGTTATTAAGGTTATGTAGGCTGATTAATTAATTAAGATATGAATTAATAAAATAATAAATTAACAAAAATAGAACAGAGTATGATTATGTTAATGAAGTTAATTAGTAATTAATTAAAATAAATAATTAATACTAATTATTTATTTATAAGAGTTAATAAGTGATAATTAGTTATATAAGTAAGATTATTATATTGAGTAAATACATATAATCATTAATTATGAATATAATTATTACTATAATATTAAATAGTTAACTAACTATTAATTAATTATTAATTATTGATATAATTATTAACAAAATTATAGATGATTAATTAGATATTAGTTAAATATTAATTATTAGCATATTATAATTATTAATATAAAAATTAATAATTGATAATTATTATATGAGAAATAATATTTAAGTAATATAATTAATTATTAATGATATAAGTATTATTTAGTCAATAAAAATTTTATAATTTATTTATAATTACTCAACTAAATAAATTAATAATTAAGTACTACTTAATTATCTAATTGATTAATTGATTGATTGATTGATTAATTGATCAATTAAATTATATTTAGCAGAAATTTATTTAACACTTAATAATTAATATGAATCAATTATTAAGGTAAGTTATGATGTAAGTAAATTAATCTCACTTTAATTTATAAAAATAAGTAAATAGATAGATAAAATAATATAATTATGATTCTTTCTAATAATCAAATATTGTTAAATTAGGACAATTACCCAAACTTATTTAGTAGGAGGTACTAGTTCAGAAGTTTAAGTGCATAAGATAAGTAAGTATAAATCTCACATACAGCATGGAGCAAAATGTTTTCTTTGTTGATATTCTATGTTTGCTATAATTTACCTTAATGATGTGATGAATATATGAATTCTATGTATTATTTTGATTAAGCAGTTGACATGCATAATTTCTCTTGTACTAATATGATTAGCATGATGTCTCATAGATAATTATGTCATAATGATAGATGTATAGTGACATGAAATCTACACATTGTTACAATTAATAAGAATGAGACTAATGAAAGATAGGATAAAGTATCATACTAACATCTAATTAGTTGAGATGATATGATAAGAATGAAAGTTAAAAGTTGTGACCTTGAAGGTTGTTAGAGGATTGCTCCCCCAACTCCCCATTAGTCGTGAGCATATGGGTTTGATACAAGGGCTCTTAAGCAAACAAGACATGTATATAATAAATCAAAATTGAACACACATAAATCACATGTATTTTTGAACATTCATGTTGTGACGTGTAATGATATGATCTATAAAAATATTTTATAAGATATATTTTATACTTGCTGAATAAAAGCTCATACGTGTGTGTTCATGTTACAGGTAACGTGGATGAGTAGCCCACCACTTAGATGTTTTCTAGACAAGCGAAGTGGTGTGGAAGCGATAAATGAAGGGAATAGGATACCACCGTAAATTTAATTTCTATATTTAGACTTCTTCAATTATTTTGTATCCATTATCTTTATAACTATATTTTTAATATTCTGATACTACTAAACTAGTAGGATTAGTTAAAGACTTTAAGGTCTTTTATATTAACTTATATGATGTGATAGCTTTTAAACTATTATCTAATTATGAATTTGTATGTGATATTTATTATGTAAAAATTTCAATTTCTTCAATTAAAACTTTAGTTTGTTAAACTCTTCAAGTACAAGTATGATATGTTTTAAAAAGTTAAAAAAAAAATGCATAGTTTGAATCAAACATAAAAAAGTGTTAAAACTTTACTGACTAATAAAATAAGTAAGTTAATTAGCGGTTCGAAAAGTCGGGTCGTTAAAAACCTAAATTGTTAATTTAGGGTTCTAAACCTCAAATTAGATCAAATTCCGTTTGCATCAAAATCGTAATTTTTTCATAATTATACTAAATACATTGGTCCAAAAATTATATTGGTTGGGTTAGGGTTTTTCATTGTTTTGCTATCTTGGTGATTTTCACACTTAGTCATGGACTTTATGAGCTTGTTCATATTGTTCATTCATTTAGTGCTAATTAACAAACAATTTCTGTATGGTATGCTAATCCAGCAATTGGCATAGTATTTCACTTCTATCGTATACTTTCTGGATTATATTAGACAATTTCATGAACTTGATGTCCAATTATAATCTTAGTGGAAGCATTTCATGTTTATTTTAGTAATGAAATTTCTCGAACATAACTCAGCTTCGTAAAATTATTACAGTGTTAAATTGTATTGCATGTGCTATTACTGACATAAAACGTAGGAAATAATGAAATTTGGGACTTGTTACCATAAAATTCATTTTTCCATTAGTACGTTAGATTACCAGAAAATTTTGAGACTTGACCTCTTTCTAACTAAGAGGTTTAGTTTGGAATTTTTCCGAACATTTCCACGATATTATGTCATTTATTACTATATTTTTCTCGGAAATCAATATTTTCATAAAAATTGATATTTACGGAAATTTCCATGGAAATTTTGCGGATATTTTGTGGAAAAGATATGACACCCCTGTTTCTATATCGGTACATCCAAAATACATAAATGTTCGTGGAAATATCGGTCGAAATGTCAATTTTTCAATAGTTGGTTCCATGTAGAGCTTACGCATCATTATTCAGGAAATGCTTCAACTACGTTGTGCATCTCATGAGCTCAACTACTTTCTCTGGTAGCTCTTATGTTAGAAGCCCTATCATCGAGTTTTTGTCAAAGATGCTTGGGATTTTTCTTTCATTTTTTCTTTATCTTATGATTTGTAATAATGGTGATTTTTATCCCAAATTTGTGTTTCAATCCATTAGATTTTTTTATTTTTTGTGTTTTGTTGGCATTTAGTGCCTTAGGTCTCTCAATTTTGATGGATCATAATTGTATAGGTGTTCTTTTTCCGAATTCAATACCCATTTATTCTCCTTGAGCATCATTCGAGTTTACATGTGAAAGTGATTTTTTATTTGTAGTTGAGCCATCTGAGTCAGTATTGGTTTCTGTGTTTACTTGATTTTGAATATATTCTAACTTTCCTGGGAAAAAAAAAAAAAAAGCTTAACCAAAAAGTTATGCATAAAAAAGAATTATTCTTATCTATTTCTTGAACTTATCTTTTGATCAGAATTTGGGTTAAAAATAGATAGAAAAAGAAGGGTATTAGTCTTATTAAACACGTTATGTTACAATTTCTATTAAAAACAACGAAAAAGATTAATTAATCATACTTAAATCACTTTTTCCTATTTGTTTATTTAATAGAAATCTAATTGAAGAGTTTAAGTGAGACTAATTCAAAATTTACAGGACAAAATCAGAGTTTTTAAAATTTAAAAAGTAGAAATGACTTCAGATTTTTTAGGCATAGATAAGTTTAATTAAAGAAAAGGAAAAGAAGATAAAGAATGAAATAAATGCTAACTCATCAATGATTCAGAATTAATGATATGTAATCATTTTTATTTTGATTTACTTCCAAATATCTCTGTTAAAATTTTATTTGTTCTTAAAAAAAAAAAATTGTATATTTACGATTTTATCTTGTATTAAATGAACTCAAAGTACATGACCATTATGGTCGTCGTAATGCATCATTAATGGAAAAAAAAACTAGCATGAAATGAGTGGTTTCATTCAAGGAGTGGCGATGACATGCTCCTTGTGGAGCTTTTAGTAATATTGAGCATCTGGAGATCCCTTTAGGTAAAGCTTGTCCCATTCCCAGACTTTTTGTCAATGCTTCCAAACGTCTTGACTCGTCTAAGATGGTTTAAGTGCCCCACCATCCAAAGTCTCTTTCCTGTTTCTGCACTTGTACTACTTACTTATCATATCATACAAGCTGAGAGCCACAGACAAAAATTTGTTCTAATACTCAATGAATGATATTTGAGAAAGAGCTACAATTTCGTTTTCCTATCTATTTTCTCGGCTGCCAAACAGATTGTTGCTTTACTTTTAATCCGTTTCTAGATCTGCTTGATGCTTTTTTTTTTTTTTTTTGGATGCAAAATTTTTGTTCTTTAACTAGAAGGAAAATTTTGGGTTTTGCTTATTGGATATGGTGGATTTGGAACCTTGTTTTTATTTTATGTGTTTGGATTGTGGATTGTTCCTTTTATTGTGGCTTGTGAATTTTGAGTTTTTATGATTCTTGTGGAAATTTGATTTTTTTTTTTTTTTTGGTTGAAATTTTTAGTGTCTTGATGATAAAATTTGGTGTTCTTTTAGATATTTTGGTGACGGAACCTGAAAAATCCAGCGGAATCAGAAGTTTCCGGCCAGTAACCAATTGTTATGGTTACCTATCAGCAGTCGATAACCAGTAGGTTACTAAATGATAATCAATTGATTACCCATTGGTAACCAACTAGTTACCAGCTCACGACGTTGGTTACTGGGTAGTAACTAATTGGTTACCTATCGGTGATGATGGTCACCATCAAAAACGCGCTAGCGATCAATAACTAATTGATAACTAGTTAGAAACCAAATGATAACTGAGGTGGTTACATCATGGATACTAATTAGAAATTATAATTGATATATTAAAATAAATAAATAAATAAATAAATATTTACAATGTCATGTTACGGTATATGTTGAAAGAGTTTTCTTCTGTATGGTAAAAATTAATTCAAGATATGATTTTGTGGCTTTTCTCTAAAGTACCCTTTAATATTTGATCTTTTGGAATTTGAGGCCCATTACAGACGCATTTATTTCACCTTTTGTATGCATAAAACTTCTCTATCTTTGCCTAGCCCCGTCTAGCAGTTAGAAAACAGTTTCCAAAACTATGGTTTTAGTTGCTAAATGACTATTTAGCGCTTTTCGATTTTATTAATTTTAATATGTTATCTATTTTTTTGTCTTCTCGTTTTTTTGGGGAAATCTTTTTTTTTTCCTTCACATTTGATATTTTCCAATAATTAGGGGTGTTCATCGGAACCAATCAACCAATCAAACCGATTAATCCAATCCAATTCACTATATGTGGATTTTTTTTTTTCATTCTTTTCCCGGAGGTCTGGAGAAAGCTCTAATCAATAGGAAAAAGATCTCCCTTCCCGAAATAAAGAACGTGAAATTCTTTTTCCTTTCTGCAAGGGCCAGGAGATTGGATCTAGCTGTAAGAAGAAAGCTTGGCTGATAAATAACTCGCTTCCTGGTTTTCGACCTCTATTAGATTAGATCAGATGTCAACTCTTGAAACCCAACTTAGGTTGGAATGGATACACCTTTTACCCTCAAAACACCTAATCCAATCTGATCCGACCTTTATTTATACTTTATGTAAAATATATATAATAAAATTATAGTTATGATTAATATAAGAGTAATTGCATAAATGGTCCCCAAACTATTGAAGAAGTGATGATTTGGTCTATGTTTTTTTCTTTTAAACTTTGGTCGCGATAGTCCTAAACATTTAATTTTGGCCAATAAAATCCTTTCCATCTAAGTCTATTAAATTTCTAGCAGAAGAAGTCATGTATAATGTATGTGACATAATTTGAAAAGGTATTTTAGTAATTTAAAAATAATTAATCAAAAAAATTTTTAAAAATCTCTCTCTCTCTCTCTCTAATCAAAAGCCCAGATCGGGGGGAGGGGGAGTGGGGCACCGGGCTTGGTGAGAATGGGGGTGGCGAAGAGGGAGGGGAGGCATTCGAGCTCGCCGGCAAAAGCGCTCAGGGGGAGGGGAGCTGGGTTCGAGCTCTCTCTCTCTCTCTCTCTTCTTTTTATTTATTTTTAAATAAATGTGTATTTGGTTTTTTTTTTTAAATAATTAGGATATTTTCATCTTTAATGATTGATTTAACTTATGTGATAGGTCATATGACCTTTTCCGTTAGAAATTTAAAGGACATGGACGGAAAAGACTATCTTGGCAAAAATTAAAGCGTTTAGGGCTCTCTTGGCAAAAATTAAAAAAACATGGACCAAATTGTCAACTCTTCAATATTTTATGGACCATTTAGGCTAATTACTCTTTATACAATTTTTGTAAATTTTAATAATTATTTTTTCACACCTTCATAATAAAAAACTTTAAAACCTATGTAGTATGATACTAACACTAAAAAAATCATTCTCTCATTTTCTAAGTCCTTAATATATTATGTTACACATTCTCATGTACTACAATTCTTGCTCATTTTGTTCAAAATTTGGCATTTACCTAATATGTCATTTATATCCCAAAAAAAAAAAAAAAAAAAAAACAGAGAATAGACCACTTATTATAGATAAGCTGAACAAGAAAATGGAAAAAGAAGAAGAAAAAAATACAAAGTCCAATAAAAAGGTTCAAGCGCAATCGATCATTCCAATAAATAGGTTTGGATTGGATGTTATATTACTAAAAGATTAGATTAGGTGAGATTTTCACAAACAGACTTTTGATTGGATCAGACGTTATACGGCTAAAATAGGATAGATCCTATCCAATGACCACACCTAACCTATAATTTAAGCCTAAAACCAATACTTTTTCTAAGTTTATGAACTTATTTTAGTGGTTGTACAGCACTAAATTGTCCCCATGGAGAATTTTCTCATTTGACCCTTAGCTTTGGTAAATTACTGTTTTCCCCAAGTTAGATCCTAACTTAGTTATTTGGTTTCAAAATTTTGTATGTACTCTAAACTCCATGGTACAGCCCTCAAGTTTTAAAACAGATGGGAAAAATTATTTATATTTTGATCACAATCTTATAAGTTTTATGCATTGCCATATTCTTTTCTTGGCTTGAAATCTTGGAACCTAACTGCTTTGTCCTTGATCTGTTCTGCTTTCTACTTTTCTGCGGCTTGATTTTTCTATTTTACCTGGTTTTGGTAATTTTTTGTGTTTCAATCCCTACCAGGTTTTTCTTTGTTTCTATAACTTAACCCTTTCGTTTGGTATATCAGTATCTCACCTATTTACGTCTTATAAAAGCAACATTTCACCATTTAAAAGGTCTGTGTATAGATTTTTTTACAAACGTCACTTTTTTTTTTTTTTTTTTTACCCAAATTGCAACTGGAAATCCGTGGGTCCAAACTGAACTCCTAAATACTCCTTTTTTTTTTTTTAATCCCCAAAGGTGTAAATCTTTTCACTTTAGTCTTGGTGTCTTTTTGGCCAAAAATTTTCAATATCCACAAGAACTATTATTTTAGTTATTGAATTAATTTTTCAATAGTCTCATTTATCACTGAAAGCACTTCTGTGTTAAATGTTATACATTTTTGACATGAACATTCATATCTCATACCATTAAAGTATTTTTCCAATAATTAAAAACTAGTTTTTACTTACCTCAAAAAAAAAAAAAAAAAAACTAGGTTTTACCCTTGGTGAAAAATACGAGGTCATATTGTAGAATTTTCTTATCATTAAAATTAAACCTTTTGTAGCTTTTTTTTTTTTTTTTAATAAGAAAAAAGGTAAAAAGACTAACTTTGCCTACTCTAAGCTAAAAAACAATAAAATTTGAGATGTGTAAGAACATTATATATATATTTTTAAAAAAAATTTAACATGAGAGATCTTTTTGGAAAAAACCATTTTGAGGAGCTATTTTGAAGTCCAAATTTGAGTATGACTCACTTTATAAAAGTAACAAATCTTGGTGGATATACATTCTCCGTCACAAGGAGATCAAAATTATATATTCATACGCTCAAAATAGTAATCGGGTGAATGAGAAATTGATACTCAAAATGTGAACACTGGTATTGGAATTTGTTGGAAAATTTGCTAAAAATGTGGAATCGCACATTGCCTAGGCATAGATGCTTGATGGACATTATAAGCCATTACACTTGTGGTCTTGGGTAAGATGGCATACTTAAAAGGCTCTCTCACGTGGAAGGGGAGGGTGGTTGTGAATTGCTGCCCCGATGGGTCTTGAAGCCTATAAAAAGAGGCCTCTACAAGCATGATTGACACACACTTGAACACACAACACTAAGTTCTTTTTTTTCTTTGTTCTTGGGCGTTTTTCTCTTATAGTCATTTTTGATTGATTTGGTGATAAAAGAAAGGTTTTGGTTTCAAGTTCACTGACACTGGCTTTTCAATCGTGCTAGACTACTTGTTCATCATTGTATCTTGGGAGATAGACATCCGTTGAAGTCTCGTGCACTTACTGAATGAGGTGAATCCTTTTTAAGGAAAGTTTGTGATACAGGTGCCACGGCGTTCTTCATCCTCGTGCTGTTATATTTGGGTTAAGGTTGAATTTCTGATTGTAGTAATTTTTATTTTTATATAATATTTTATTTTATATATTGAACTTGTACATAGTTTATGCTCCATGTTTTCTAACACTATTTTACAGTTTTTTGGGAGAAAACATCTGATAAATAATTTAGGGAAATAATAATAAGGAATAGCATATTTTGAATGTGTTAATGAAATTTATAGCATAAATTTTAAACGATAGTAAAATATAGCATATTCTCACCTTTCTTTTATTATTATTATTATTATTTTTTCAATTTTACCCTTCTTATTAGCCTCTCCCTCCAACTTTGTTTCCTCTCTCCCCCTCACTCTATCTCACTATCTTTTTCACTCTCAACGACCGGAGTACGCTGCGGCGGTGATGGAGAAGGCGCTATGATGGGACAAAGAGCACACCACTATCCTCGAACTCGGCTTCTTCTCCAGCAATGATTTCCCCCATTTTCCTATCGTGATCTGTTTTGTGTCTTTGGAATTTTTTTTCTTTTTTTTTAGCAGGTTGAATCTCGATCAAAATGTTGTGAGCAATTCCAGGGAGATCACGATTTTAAGGAGCTGGCGAGGTTCGTTTTTGTCAACTACGATGACAACGGCAAACAGTGGAGAGAGGTGAGAGAAAGGAAAGAGGGGAGAGAACAGAGAAATGGGAATGTGAGGAGATTGGGAAAGAGAAGTTTTGGATGCGTCGGACTATAGGGGTTTTGTCCACGATGGCAAGTTTCATCATTTTGCAACATGACGACGATGGGTGATAGAGCTGGTAGAGAAGTTAGGAGTTTTTTTTTCCCCCTTCAATTGCTCCAGTGACTTCCAGTCCATTGTTTTTTTTTTTTTTTTTTAGGGTTTGTTTGGTATGTTAGTTTGAGTTAAAAAAGTTGAGTTGAGTTTGAGTTAAGTTGAGTTGAGTTAAAAAGGTGAGTGTTTGGTAAAATATTTGAAATAAAAAGTTTAGTTTGAGTTGATTGTTTGGTAAAAAAGTTTGAGTTAAAAAGTTTAAAAAAAAAAAAACAAGGGCCCTATTTGGATATGAAGAAATTAAGTTAAACAAAAAAAAAATTTTTTGTTTGGTAACTTATCTGAACTCTAACTAAACTGTACTTTTTCACCTCAATTTTTTTCTTGCTCTGAAAAGTCAACAACATTATAAATACTTTTTCAAAAGTTAAAATTAATCTAACTGAAAAATTTCAACTCAACTCAAACTCAACCCAATTTAACATTTTATTATAGATGCCTGTGACGGAAAATTGAATAATTAAAATACGCTTAATTAATAACACCAAATAAGTAGAACACAATTAAAAATTGTTTTTTATCATCGGTAACTTGTTTGAACTCCAACTAAACTGTACTTTTTCACCTGAATTTTTTCCTTGCTCTGAAAAGTCAACAACATTATAAATACTTTTTCAAAAGTTAAAACTAATCTAACTTAAAAATTTCAACTCAACTCAAATTCAACTCAATTTAACATTATATTGTAGGTGCCAGCGACGGAATTTGGAATAATTAAAATACACTCAATTAATAATACCAAATGAGTTGAACACAATTAAAATTTATTTTTTATCCTCAGTAACTTATCTGAACTCCAACTAAACTGTACTTTTTCACCTCAATTTGTGTCGTTTTTCCGAGAAGTCAACAAAATTTATAACTTCTTTTTCAAAAGTTAAAACTAGTCGAACATGCTAAATTTCAACTCAATTCAATGTCAACTCAATTGAACATTGTATTGTATGTTGTAGCGAACAAAATTGGAAAAATTACAGACTCTCTATTAATAACACCAATCACCTTAGGTCATCAAGATATTTTGTAAAACTTCTTACATAGTCATAAAATACACCAACAAAAAGTTCATAGTTGGTCAGTAAACATAGATATAAACTACAAATTAATAATTACAGTCCTCATGTGGCCCAAAATAATACCATGCTTGCTTTCAAGTGGTTTTATACTACGGAGATAATTGATATCTGACCCACATATTATCAGCCATCATATCTCTTAGTTGATTCATTGCACCCCTCCTCGAGCCATCTTGCTGCGTTCCTGTACTGGGGCCAGTTCCATCAATCCCGTTATCAAGCACGTAATTGGAATTCACATCGACGTTCCCACATACAGGCACATAATCTGCCGCGTACTCTTCAAGACAGGGATCCTGTGATATCCGAATTTTCCATGTATAATTTCCTCTTAAGGAATTTATTTTCAACCAATGAAAATAATTGTGAAAAAGCTCGATTTAGAGCTTTTGTTAGATTTTGTGAGTTATGATGGGTCGAGAAGACTCAAAATTAATTTTTAAGTTCGAAAACGAACCTTTCAAGTCGAAAGGGCCGCAACGGTGTAAAATTTTACGAAAGTCAACTTTGACCGAAAAAGTCAAAGTTTGACCGACGAAAAGTCAATCCTTTGACTTTTCGAGATTTTTTGAGTTCGGAGCGGGATGAGTTCCGAGATGATGTTTTATGAATTAGTTAGCAAGAATAAGCCGTAAAACGCTCCTAGAAAATCAAGCACACCGAGTTAGAGTTTAAGGGTAAAAAGGGATTCGGAAAAATTTAAGGAAAATATTTTTCGATCCAAAATTCATACAGATAAAGTTTGTACTTCGATATGAGATAAAAATATTGTGTTTTGAAGAACCACAATATTAAAATTATCTGTGTAGCACAAAGGAAAGAAAAATGAATTTTTGGAGCACAAATTGGCCAAACAAAGCCTAAGCAAGATAAGTACACATTGCTATGCCTTTGACCCCACCTCCCCACCAACTAAAGCTTGCAATAAATGAAGCTTTCTCCTCCCCTCAATGGTCGGCAGCAGCTAGGAGAAAAACAAGGAAAAAGGAATCAAAAAAAAAAAATGTGTTAGCCCATGACCTCACTTTTCCACCAAATTAAGCAAGCACTTGTGGAAACTTTTTCTCCACTCCAAGTGGTCGGCTGCAGCAGGAAAAAGGGGAGAGGAAAGCCTTAATTTAAGGCAAGCAACCAACAACTAAAGCCTCCCTTTTGTCCATTAAGAAAAACCCTCCCATTCCCTAGTCTTTTCCTTGTAAAAGTGAGCCAAAATCTTGTCTCCTTTTTCTTCAAGAAAGTTCAGCAGAGAGGGAGAGGAGAGTGAGAGCCAAGGAAATTCTTGGAATTTCCATCCTAGAGTGCACGGTTTTGCTTGGAGAGAAAGAGCAAGAAAGCTTGAAGATTTTTCATGGGATTTAGGGCTTAGTGGCCGTGGGTTTGGAGAGGAAAAGAGAAGAAGAAAATTTGGGTAACCAAACTAGCTTTGGTTCTAGGTAATTTCTCAACCCTAATCCTCTTTATTTTAAGCTTAATTTCAAGTTTAATTTGAGGTTCGATCGGGTTGTAAGGACGTAAGTCCATTTTCGTTTTTATGCTTTAGATTTCGGTGTGTGCTTGATTTGCTAGAACTAGGGTGTTTGGCTTTAAAATCTTGCTTGGTTTGTGATGATTTTTGCATGAATTTCATGCTAGAAAAACTTAGGTTGTGTGTCCCCAAAATGTGGCCAAAAAAATCTGACCCTACAGCCCCCCTTTGATGCATGTAGCCAATATTGATTTTGATGCATGTTTGTGTTTGAATGCTAGATTAGAACCAAGCAACCGTAGAGTTTTGATTTTAATTTTTGCGTTGCATGGACTGTTGAAAACGGTTTTTGGGCTTTATGGGACATTCGAAAACGTTGTGTGTTTGAACCGTAGGCTCCCGAAGTGTTCGGTCGAGTTAGATTCGCGAAATAGGACGCAACAGAAAATGAAACCGAAACTGTCCAGATTCGGGTTGGAACCTGACCAGTTTTGGGAAAGTGGAATTTTGAGGCCTTTAGAGGCCGAATGGGTTAAAATTCAAAAGATGAAAGTTTCTCAAAACAAGTTTTTCTAGAGGACAGCGCGGACGGAATACCAAAATAAGGCTCCAAAGGCCTTCGTTTTCAACAAAACCCGTGGCTGACCCCTGGGCGCAGTTTCACCAGATTTTTCGGAGTCAGCCGGTTTAAAAAAAAAAAACTGGTATCAATGTAGGCAAAATTTGATTTTTTTCAAAACATGAAAGTTTTAGCATTTTTCGATAGCTACAACTTTCGTGAAGACAAGTTTTTCAAATTCCTGACGGATTTTTAAAATAGACGTGTTTTATGAGAGGTGCGCAAGGAATCCGAAAATTCCTTCACCAAAGTTTTACAAAGTGTTTTCAAAAAAAAATTGTAAAGTGTTCTAAACCGTTATTTTAACTGTGAAAACCGTTCCAAAGGTGATTTTCGACCAAAAATGACATTTCTAAGGAATTATTTCAAAGGTCGGAATTTTATAAAGAGTTTTACGGATTTTCGAGAAAAATCTTGTAAAAGTGAAAAAGGAAGAAAATGTGATTTTAAGTTAAGAAAATAAAAATTTAGAATAAGAAGATGTATTTTTGAAATAAAAGAAAAATGGTAATTGAGTCAATTACGGGCCGTAGTCGGGATTAGGACCCGAGTTATTGGGCTTAGGCCCAAAGGGTCCAAAATTGACAAGGGTTGACCAGTAGTTGACCAATTGTCAACTTTGGTTGACCCACAACAAGAAAGAGGTAACCTTAAGGGTTATCCAACGTAATCCTAAGGAATACCATAAGTTTAATAGGCCAAGCAAAATGGGTCAAGGCCATTGACCCAATATGCTATAATAGAATAGTAAGCCAAAAGTATTAAGGAGTAATCCAATAGTAGATCAATGAGATAATTAAGAGGTTATCCAACGTAGCCTCTTAAGGGATTAATCAAGTTCAAAATTAATCCCCAACAATAAAAGGCCAATTTGGACAAGTTAGTTATCTGACGGGGACATACAACTAGGTTTCAGTAGGTATATTGGTTAGAACACCAACATTCTACAACTAGAAACAGAACCTCACCAATGTCATTTCTCAAGCAGGAGAGGACTTGTAGCGGTACTCCAAGTTGGGACGACGACCGCGAGGATATAGCAAGAGAGGTAAGTACAACTCCGCCTACAGCTTAGGCTTTAGTTGATACTTGCCCAAGTATGTTAGATGCATGCTAGGAATATATGATTGATGGTTGCCATGATGTGCTTATTATATGTTTGTAGTATGTTAGACTCAATGCCATATTAAGTTATTATGTGCAATATGACATGATACTATGCTATGTATGTAAAGGATGTGCAAGCCGAGCAAGAAAGGTAAGATGCAATATATAATATATTTTACACAAAAGTGACATCACAATGCATGTTCATTAAAAGTAAGATAAGATTAAAGAATAAGAAAGTAAGATGGCAAGCAAGCTTGCTTGTGTCGTACCACCCGTCCGAGGTCGGGTTGGACTATGGTTTGAGTTGGACTGGGCTGGCCGCCCCAACCACTCCATAGTTGCGCGTCGGGTACGTACACGTAAGTAAGGGGCCCATAAGTAAGATAAGCCAAGAAAGTAAGATAGAAAGAGTTAAGAAAAGCATAATACGAGCATAACCGGATCATGTATACATTATGCTATTATGTGGTTAATGTGACATGATGTGTTACAATATGCTATGATGCCATGATAAGTATGCCATGTATGAAAGGTATGTTATGCTATGGAGATAAAATACACTATGCTATGTACATGATGCGAGGTCATGTTTTATAATTGTCGCGGCTTAGATAGTTGTGCTTACTGAGCGTTAGCTCATAGTTTGTCGTCTATGCTGTAGGTGAGTCATCTGACAGCAATGGGTGATGCAAGATGGACGTACGAGGCAGGACATACTGTGAAATTGTGGGAATACGATGCCGTTACGCGTTTCGTTCAATACGCATTTTTGTATGGCAATTAATTTAATCACGATACGCTTAATTCGTTTAGACGTAAATAAGCTAGTATAAAAAAAAAAAAAAATTTCCGCTGCATTTCGTCAAGTAAATAAGTAAGTTAACTAAGATAAGTAAGTATTTATGTTAAGGTAACGGCCTGTGCTAAGCGGGTCGTTACAGAGTTGGTATCAGAGCGGGTTCATGCGACAAAATTTCACAGTCTGCTTGCCATCGCCACCATCATTGTAAGTAAGTTAGATGTTATGTTTTCGAATATGTACTTACTATGGGTTTGCGATATGATGGACGAGTAGATATGGAACCGAATCCGATAAACGCTGATCGCGAAGCAGTTACGGCGTTCTACGGAGCACGACCTTTGTTATACGATGGTACGATACGAGCGGTCCGGTATCGACATGGATTCACGATATGGAGACGATTTTTCACACCTGCCATATTGGGGACCGTCTACGGGTTTCGCTAGTTAGCCGGAGTTTGATTGTAGACGCCAGGCTGTGGTGGACAACCATAGGGAAGCGGATGATGCCCGGAAGGTCGTGGGCGCATTTTTGAGCTATAGTACTGGTGCGCTACGGGCCAATCTTTGCTGAGGGGCCCGGTGACGAAGAGCAGTTCCGAGACCTCGATATTTATCGGGACATGTACCACACGCGGTACCAGCATCTAGTGATGAATTGGCACGCCTACCCACAGGAGTCAATGCTCCACTATTACCGACGGTTTCAGGAGGCGATGCTGCCCCATATTCCTCAGGATCTACCGTACTCGCAGCTACAAGCTCTAACGATACTGCGGAATGGAGTTCCACCTCCGATTCGACGATATGTTTTCTGGCCTACGCTCGGAAGGACAGTTGGGGATATGACGAACTCTATCCTAGAGGCCGAGATCACCACACGTCTGGTACAGACCAACGTCTACCTGAATCAGTACCAAGTACTAATGGAGGACGCTAGTTAGGGGAGTCCTATGTATGGGCCAGGTCCAATGCTTCCCGAGGACCATGTAGAGGCCGAGGGCCATATGGACGATGACGACGACGATGACGTGGTAGTGGCATAAAGACATGTATGTACTTTTGAAAGTGTACTAAAGACCGTGCAGACACGGGGTTTATAACATGAGTATGTTATGATTATGAAAAGCTATGCTATGTTATACTAAGTATCTAGAGTGATACTATAGTACCTCTTATGTTATGATATGAAAAGTATGTTGATATGGCATGTTTAATGATGTCAAGTTTTGATGTGTTATGTTATGCAAGGATGAAAGGGTATTAATAGCGTGGTAATATCTTTTCTTACGTTAGGATAGAGAAGATGGTACGTCCGCGTAGAACGATGCTGCTGAATTGACCCGAGCCAGATCTTGCAACTATGGTGGCAGATCTACAACGACAGCTGCTAGAGCAGCAGCAAGAGACGCAAAGACTACGAGCCCAGATAGCTCAGATGAACCAAGGACCCCGAGTTAACGAGGTCCCACCACAAGTCCAACCAGTAGTACCACCAGTAGTACCTCCAGTACCCGAGGTTCAACCGGAAGCTCAACCTGAGGTTTAACCAGAGATTCCGCAGAACGTCAATGTTCCAGTGGCACCCGCTGAAGTGCCGATGAACCTACAGCCCGTATGGGAGGACTTACTGTACGAACGTTTTAGACGCATGAAGGCACCCGAGTTCGAAGGGCCGACGGACCCGATCGCCGCAGACAATTGGCTGATCAATATCCAAGTTATCTTGGATTTCATGCGACTGACGGAGCAAGAAAAGGTTCTTTGCGATTCATTCGCCTTCAAGAAGGACGCGCGGCATTGGTGGAGGACCGTACAGATGCGCGGAGATGTCACGGCCATGAACTGGCAAGATTTCGTGACGGAATTTCAAACGATGTACTACAATCAAGAGATCCTCGCTGCCCAGCAGGACGAGTTTACCAACTTCCGACAGGGGTCGATGACGGTCATGGAGGCCGTGAAGAAATTTGAACAGCTAGCCAGGTTGTGTCCAGATTTGGTACTAACTGAAAGGGAGAAGGTAAGAAGGATGATGAAGATGTTCCGGACGGACATCGCCAAGCAAGTAAGCGCCGACAGCAACCCACCTACTATGGTGTCTGACTGCATAAGTAGAGCAGTAAGGGCTGAGTACTGGATCAATCAAGACAAGGAGGTCAGAGCTCAAATCTTCAAGGCAAAAAGGGAGGAAAAGGCTATGGTAAAGCCAACGCAGCCCCGAAAAGAATCAAAGTCACACTCGAAGGGCCAAGCGAGTAACCCCGCGCAAGACTCCAATCAATCTGGGAGGAACAAGCGGAAAGGAAATTCCTCAGGCCAGGGCCAACAAAGGAATTTTCCTCAGAAGAAGAACTATCGCGAGAATGAGGATGCCTACACTGACTACCCCGTGTGCTCAAGTTGCGGGAGGAAACATCTGGGAGTATGTCGGATGGGATCAAATGCTTGCTTTCTGTGCGGCAAGGAGGGACACTATGCAAGGAGTTGCCCCCAGAACATCCAGAATCAAAACCCTCTATATCCAAATCGGAACCCCAACAGTCATCAGCTGCATGCAGTACAGGCAAGGCTCGAAGGACCATTGATCACGCAAAGAAGACTAGAGGCTCCAGAACCCCAGACCAGGATTTACGCCTACACGGATGGAGAGGCCGAAGCAGGAACTTCGCACGCAAGGACGAAATAGACTCCTACCGCTATATTTATATATTTATATATATGTGTGACTTTATCGTACGGTATATATATATTTTTTTGGCGCCACTCTTTTATGTGTATTTATGGAGTGTGCCCAGGAACTTGAAAGTAGTATGAACAGCTAAGACAGTTCTTTTTGCTGTATAAGAGATTTTGTGGGTAAATATGGAATGCTAACTACCCCATAATTAGTATGGTAAAGACTTTTGTAGCTAATATGGGGAACGAAATGGCGAAAAACGTGTCAAAATACTTAACTTGTTAGAAAGTTAAGGACGAGCAACGGCAATTTAGAAAGAAAGTCACAAAGATTAGATGCCTCCAGAATGGAAATGGAAGCAACTATCCCGAATTTGTGATAAGATCGCCTAAGACTACGAGTGAGAACGATACAATTTGGAATTATCATGGAAAGACTAACCACGACAGCCACTATATCGCGATTAAAGCTACCTTTTCAACAGAGAATTGGTAGGAAATTACGTAACTAAGGTCGTTAGACTACATGGAGTGCCGAAAACGAGCATATCAGACGGCAATGGACGCTTCACTCCACAAGGTTGAAGAAGCAACCTGGGAATTAGAGGAAGAGATGTGGAAGAACTACCCCTAGTTATTCTAATTTTCGAGGACGAAAATTTTTAAGGGGGGTAGATTGTGATATCCGAATTTTCCATGTACAATTTCCTCTTAAGGAATTTATTTTCAACCAATGAAAATAATTGTGAAAAAGCTCGATTTAGAGTTTTTGTTAGATTTTGTGAGTTATGATGGGTCGAGAAGACTCAAAATTAATTTTTAAGTTCGAAAACGAACCTTTTAAGTCAAAAGGGCCGCAACGGTGTAAAATTTTACGAAAGTCAACTTTGACCGAAAAAGTCAAAGTTTGACCGACGAAAAGTCAACCCTTTGACTTTTCGAGATTTTTTGAGTTCGGAGCGGGATGAGTTCCGAGATGATGTTTTATGAATTAGTTAGCAAGAATAAGCCGTAAAACGCTCCTAGAAAATCAAGCACACCGAGTTAGAGTTTAAGGGTAAAAAGGGATCCGGAAAAATTTAAGGAAAATATTTTTCGATCCAAAATTCACACAGATAAAGTTTGTACTTCGATATGAGATAAAAATATTGTGTTTTGAAGAACCACAATATTAAAATTATCTGTGTAGCACAAAGGAAAGAAAAATGAATTTTTGGAGCACAAATTGGCCAAACAAAGCCTAAGCAAGATAAGTACACATTGCTATGCCTTTGACCCCACCTCCCCACCAACTAAAGCTTGCAATAAATGAAGCTTTCTCCTCCCCTCAATGGTCGGCAGCAGCTAGGAGAAAAACAAGGAAAAAGGAATGAAAAAAAAAAAAATGTGTTAGCCCATGACCTCACTTTTCCACCAAATTAAGCAAGCACTTGTGGAAACTTTTTCTCCACTCCAAGTGGTCGGCTGCAGCAGGAAAAAGGGGAGAGGAAAGCCTTAATTTAAGGCAAGCAACCAACAATTAAAGCCTCCCTTTTGTCCATCAAGAAAAACCCTCCCATTCCCTAGTCTTTTCCTTGTAAAAGTAAGCCAAAATCTTGTCTCCTTTTTCTTCAAGAAAGTTCAGCAGAGAGGGAGAGGAGAGTGAGAGCCAAGGAAATTCTTGGAATTTCCATCCTAGAGTGCACGGTTTTGCTTGGAGAGAAAGAGCAAGAAAGCTTGAAGATTTTTCATGGGATTTAGGGCTTAATGGCCGTGGGTTTGGAGAGGAAAAGAGAAGAAGAAAATTTGGGTAACCAAACTAGCTTTGGTTCTAGGTAATTTCTCAACCCTAATCCTCTTTATTTTAAGCTTAATTTCAAGTTTAATTTGAGGTTCGATCGGGTTGTAAGGACGTAAGTTCATTTTCGTTTTTATGCTTTAGATTTCGGTGTGTGCTTGATTTGCTAGAACTAGGGTGTTTGGCTTTAAAATCTTGCTTGGTTTGTGATGATTTTTGTATGAATTTCATGCTAGAAAAACTTAGGTTGTGTGTCCCCAAAATGTGGCCAAAAAAATTTGCCCCTACAGCCCCCCTTTGATGCATGTAGCCAATATTGATTTTGATGCATGTTTGTGTTTGAATGCTAGATTAGAACCAAGCAACCGTAGAGTTTTGATTTTAATTTTTGGGTTGCATGGACTGTTGAAAACGGTTTTTGGGCTTTATGGGACATTAGAAAATGTTGTGTGTTTGAATCGTAGGCTCCCAAAGTGTTCGGTCGAGTTAGATTCGCGAAATAGGACGCAACCGAAAATGAAACCGAAACCGTCCAGATTCGGGTTGGAACCTGACCAGTTTTGGGAAAGTGGAATTTTGAGGCCTTTAGAGGCCGAATAGGTTAAAACTCAAAACACGAAAGTTTCTCGAAACAAGTTTTTCTAGAGGACAGCGCGGACGGAATACCAAAATAAGGCTCCAAAGGCCTTCGTTTTCAACAAAACCCGTGGCTGACCCCTGGGCGCAGTTTCACCAGATTTTTCGGAGTCAGCCGGTTTAAAAAAAAAAAAAAAAAACTGGTATCAATGTAGGCATAATTTGATTTTTTGCAAAACATGAAAGTTTTAGCATTTTTCGATAGCTACAACTTTCGTGAAGACAAGTTTTTCAAATTCCTGACGGATTTTTAAAATAGACGTGTTTTATGAGAGGTGCGCAAGGAATCCGAAAATTCCTTCACCAAAGTTTTACAAAGTGTTTTCAAAAAAAAATTGTAAAGTGTTCTAAACCGTTATTTTAACTGTGAAAACCGTTCCAAAGGCGATTTTCGACCAAAAATGACATTTCTAAGGAATTATTTCAAAGGTCGGAATTTTATAAAGAGTTTTACGGATTTTCGAGAAAAATCTTGTAAAAGTGAAAAAGGAAGAAAATGTGATTTTAAGTTAAGAAAATAAAAATTTAGAATAAGAAGATGTATTTTTGAAATAAAAGAAAAATGGTAATTGAGCCAATTACGGGCCGTAGTCGGGATTAGGACCCGAGTTATTGGGCTTAGGCCCAAAGGGTCCAAAATTGACAAGGGTTGACCAGTAGTTGACCAATTGTTAACTTTGGTTGACCCACAACAAGAAAGAGGTAACCTTAAGGGTTATCCAACGTAACCCTAAGGAATACCATAAGTTTAATAGGCCAAGCAAAATGGGTCAAGGCCATTGACCCAATATGCTATAATAGAATGGTAAGCCCAAAGTATTAAGGAGTAATCCAATAGTAGATCAATGAGATAATTAAGAGGTTATCCAACGTAGCCTCTTAAGGGATTAATCAAGTTCAAAATTAATCCCCAACAATAAAAGGCCAATTTGGACAAGTCAGTTATCTGACGGGGACATACAACTAGGTTTCAGTAGGTATGTTGGTTAGAACACCAACATTCTACAACTAGAAACAGAACCTCACCAATGTCATTTCTCAAGCAGGAGAGGACTTGTAGCGGTACTCCAAGTTGGGACGACGACCGCGAGGATATAGCAAGAGAGGTAAGTACAACTCCGCCTACAGCTTAGGCTTTAGTTGATACTTGCCCAAGTATGTTAGATGCATGCTAGGAATATATGATTGATGGTTGCCATGATGTGCTTATTGTATGTTTGTAGTATGTTAGACTCAATGCCATATTAAGTTATTATGTGCAATATGACATGATACTATGCTATGTATGTAAAGGATGTGCAAGCCGAGCAAGAAAGGTAAGATGCAATGTATAATATATTTTACACAAAAGTGACATCACGATGCATGTTCATTAAAAGTAAGATAAGATTAAAGAATAAGAAAGTAAGATGGCAAGCAAGCTTGCTTGTGTCGTACCACCCGTCCGAGGTCGGGTTGGACTATGGTTTGAGTTGGACTGGGCTGGCCGCCCCAACCACTCCATAGTTGCGCGTCGGGTACGTACACGTAAGTAAGGGGCCCATAAGTAAGATAAGCCAAGAAAGTAAGATAGAAAGAGTTAAGAAAAGCATAATACGAGCATAACCGGATCATGCATACATTATGCTATTATGTGGTTAATGTGACATGATGTGTTACAATATGCTATGATGCCATGATAAGTATGCCATGTATGAAAGGTATGTTATGCTATGGAGTAGAATACACTATGCTATGTACATGATGCGAGGTCATGTTTTATAATTGTCGCGGCTTAGATAGTTGTGCTTACTGAGCGTTAGCTCATAGTTTGTCGTCTATGCTGTAGGTGAGTCATCTGACAGCAATGGGTGATGCAAGATGGACGTGCGAGGCAGGACATACTGTGAAATTGTGGGAATACGATGCCGTTACGCGTTTCGTTCAATACGCATTTTTGTATGGCAATTAATTTAATCACGATACGCTTAATTCGTTTAGACGTAAATAAGCTAGTATAAAAAAAAAAAATTTTCCACTGCATTTCGTCAAGTAAATAAGTAAGTTAACTAAGATAAGTAAGTATGTATGTTAAGGTAACGGCCTGTGCTAGGCGAGTCGTTACAGATCCCCAACCTGCACCATCCTGATAAAATTATGCAAAACTGTGCACGCCACGGGGATCATTTTTTGTTTGTCCATCGGGTAGCTATTGATGCCTTTAAGAATTTTAAATCCTGCCTTCCAGACACCAAATGTTCGCTCAATACAGTTCCGTAGAGATGAATGTGTGTAATTAAATACTTCCTTACGGTTGCCTAGCCCGCCCCGACGTCTTCAGTATTCTGGTAAATGATACGTCTCTCGTCGGATGGGCTCAAGAAACAATCCTTATTTGCGTATCCCGAATTTGCCAAGTAAAATTTTCCTACAAAATAAACATCGCAATATGAATGACACGTCCAATATTCCGAATAAAACTTTATTATATTTAAATACTACTATAAGCAGCTAATTATGCTTACCTGGTGGCGGTATTGGGAAACCGTAGAATGCTATTACCTTGTCCAACGTTCTGGCATCATGACACGATCCCTCGTACCCGGCCAACATATATGTGAATTTCATGTCGAACGAGCATGCCGCTAATACATTCTGCGAGTAATGCCCTTTCCGATTGATCCATGCGTCCACATTTTCCCGTAGTGGCAGACATGGGACATGTGTGCCATCTATAGCCCCAATACAACCCTGGATCAATAACAGTGAAATTTAATACTGAGTGCCATCATTAAATAAAGAAAATATTGTAACAATTCTTTCACGTGATGATATTATGTGATAACATAAAAAACGTACATCAAACCATGGTCGATAATTGTACGAGTGCTCTTGAATCAAAGGTTGAACAGCCGTGTAGTCCGGTGGTCTGATGAATTCGTCCTTCAGCAGTCAGATAACCTGCAGCACTTTATAGAACCAACGGGAGGTTGTCTCTCTAGAATGCTGGAACAAGTACGAAATGTGTCAGTTCGTAGTGCCTTGTGTGCAAATGGATAAAAATATGAATAACTGCTCGTTCACATCCATGTTGCACGTTGGCCTCAATAATTCTCGACATCGTAATAGATCACTGAGTGATCTGAATGTTTTTGATTTCATACTTATCAGTCCTTGAATTATTTCGTCATGATCATTTAAAATCTCTTCAACACACATGCTTCCTCTCAATATTGAATTATGCATCGGTTGCGGATCCCGATGCCTGGTACGACGACTAGCTGTCGTGGCTACAACTGCCATCACAGCATATCTGTCATTGTCGCTATACTCATTTTCTGAGTAAATGGCCTCGTCTTCCTGATTGGATGCGGAGCTATGCTCATTCATGTTTCGGACAACTTGATATATGCTCTAAATATTGATTTTTGCCTGGTGCAAAATTACTGTTGTCGAATTACAAAAAAATTAATTTCTCATACCATCATAGTTAACGTTAGTTAATATGTAATATTTAAAATCAAATCAAATAGTGTAACCAACATGCATAAGGTTTGTTACAATATTTCGTGAGATAAATAAATAAACACAATTCAATCAGAAGAATATTGTCAAAAAAATGTTTAAAAAAAACAATGCGAACAAGAAACTCAGTCGGTCGGGGGCGGCTATGGCTGAACAACGGATGTAACAATTTCTCGTCTATCGACTTCGGACAGCTTGTGGAAGGTACGCTGGAGCTATGGATGAGCCAAGAAGTAATGCCACATCATCGTTCGCTGATTGGGTGGAATACCTATCTCTGTCATAGCGGTCATACACATCAGCATGTGATCCGTTCGGCTTGATTGGGAATTACTTGTGCCTGATTCTGATCAGTCATGGAAGTGACTGACTATTTTCTGCATAGCCATGAATGTCATCTCATCTGTCTTGTCCCTCTGCTTCTTCTTGCCAGAGCTGCCCCTAGATCGCGACGGCCCTGCAGCTGCGCTAGCTCTTCTATTGGTGCACCTCCGGCTACCGGACAGAGGTATCAGGTCCTCTCCGGTCACCGGGCCAATGCTGGAGTTGTCTTGTGAGGCGTCAAGGTCGACGGTCACAGAAGTGTCATCTGGCATCGAAACTGAACCGTAGCCCGAGGCACCAGCCGCATGATTTTTCTCGAATACGTTATAATAGAGCTCTTTGTTCCACAGCCTCTCATAACGGAGATGGTTACACTCTTTATGGACTTACAACCAACTCAGGTTTGTCAACTTAAATGTCCAATAATAGTGGCCCAAGAAAAAATATAATACATGCCAGTTAGTAGTGCGATTTTATATTACTTGAATAAAACTCTGCCATGCATCGTCTGAACAAATGACTCGGTCCGTCACCGGATCGTATTCTAGGCCGGTCCAACATTGCAACGCCTTCCAACCCTTATATATTTTTTTTCATCCTATCCTTCTTTTGCTGTAATGTTAAGCCGTATGTAGGAACCCCCTCCATACGCAGCATTAAACTCCCTAGCCCAGCTCTCAAGGGTTGAAAGTAGAGGATGTCTATCGGAGTTGCAGGCCACATACTAATCAAGCTTTTCAAGGAAAACTGTTTCCTTAGCCTAATCCTAGTGGTACGACTCACCCGTCACTTTTTGAGGCATTTCCTTAAGAAAGCAGTCAATGAAAAACCAAAAAACATAACTAAATACAAGAACAACGGAGGAGGGGTTGGCTCAGTATAAATTGGTCAACAAAGTTCATCTGAGGTATGTCAGTGAACCGAGACATGTGTAGATACCATGGCATATAAGCACTGGGCTCGGGGCAAACCAACTACAGGAGGAGCATCCCAGACGATTAAGTCCCATAATGACCAACATTTGATTACGTACTGGTATCTAACGCTATTCATCGGGTCATTAACTCACCAGTCAGATTATAATACCGAATATTGGATTTGTTGTATACATCATCGCCAAGACGGAATTTAAGCTGAACGTTAAACGCGATGTAAAACACCCAACTCAAAACATGAAAATACAAAAAAATCACCATAGGCTCGGTTTGATACCTAAAACCAAGTGAAATCCCACCTACAAAACACATTTAGGCAAAAATTACTAAAACAGGACCATATCCTTGGTTTAGTTCCTCAAACCAAGCCAAAACCCACTGAGAAACCACTATTAGGAGTCAAACTACCAAAAATCACAATAGGATCGGTTTGGAACCTCAAACCCAAATTAACAATCAAACAACACTTTATAGACCTAAGCATCGGTTTGGTACCTCAAACTAAACCAAAACCATCCCACAAACTTGCAATTAAGAATCAAACTACCCAAAAAATCACCATAGGCTCGGTCTGCAACCTCAAACCAAGCCAAATCCATCCCACAAACCAAAATTAACAATCAAACAACCCAAAAAGACCTTAGGCTCGGTTTGGAACCTCAAACCAAGCCAAAACCATCCCACATTTCATAATTAACAATCAAACAACCAAAAAAAGACCTTAGGCTCGGTTTGGAACCTCAAACCAAGGCAAAACCATCCCACAATTCATAATTAACAATCAAACAACCAAAAAAGGACCTAGGCTCGGTTTGGAACCTCAAACCAAGGCAAAACCATCCCACATTTCATACTTAAGAATCAAACAACCAAAAAAAGACCTTAGGCTCGGTTTGGAACCTCAAACCAAGCCAAAACCATCCCACATTTCATAATTAACAATCAAACTACCAAAATAAGACCTTAGGCTCGGTTTGGAACCTCAAACCAAGCCAAAATCATCCCACATTTCATACTTAAGAAGCAAACAACCAAAAAAAGACCTTAGGCTCAGTTTGGAACCTCAAACCAAGCCAAAACCATCCCACATTTCATAATTAACAACCAAACAACCAAAAAAAGACCTTAGGCTCGGTTTGGAACCTCAAACCAAGCCAAAACCATCCCACATTTCATACTTAAGAATCAAACAACCAAAAAAAGACCTTAGGCTCGGTTTGGAACCTCAAACCAAGCCAAAACCATCCCACATTTCATACTTAGGAATCAAACAACCAAAATTAGACCTTAGGTTCGGTTTGGAACCTCAAACCAAGGCAAAACCATCCCACATTTCATATTTAAGAATCAAACAACCAAAAAAAGACCTTAGACAAGGTATGCAACCTCAAACCAAGCCAAAACCATCTAACAAACCAAAATTAAGAGTCAAACAACCAAAAAAAGACCAAAGGCAAGGTTTAGAACCTCAAACGAAGCCAAATCCATACCACAAACCAAAATTAAGCATCAAACTACCCAAAAATCACATTAGGCAAGGTTTGCAACCTCAAACCAAGCCCAAAGCCCCCACAAACCAAATTTAGCACACAAAGTAGCAAAACATCACATTAGGCAAGGTTTGGTACCAACACAAAGCCAAAACCCACCCACAAACCACAATTGGGATTCAAAGTAGCAAAAACTCACAATAGGCAAGGTTTGTGTAATACCTAGTACTTTCATATTACTATTTTCCTTTTAAGGAATTAATTCCATGCTATGATAATATTCGTGAAAAAGCTCGGTTAAGAGCTTTTGTTCGATTTTGTGAGTTCTTATGGATCGATAAGACTCAAATTTGATTGTTAAGCTCAGAAACGGACCTTTCAAGTTGAAAGGGACGGAAAAGTACATGATTTTACGAAAGTCAACTTTGACCGAAAAAGTCAAAAGTTGACCTTACGATATGTTGAAATGCAGTATGGGAAGTATACTGCGAAAAATAATTTTTGTGAGCTAGATAGCAAGAATAGGCCTTAAAATGTCTCTAGAAAATCAAGCACACCAAGTTAGGATTAAGGGCAAAAAGGGCTCGGAAAAATAAGAAAAAAATTATACTGTCCAATTTTACACAGATAAATTTTTGTACTTCGGTACAGTATAAAAATACTATGTATTAGTGAAGCACAGTATTAGAAATATCTGTGTGGCACAAAAATGGACAATTTTTAAAAAAAGCAAGCCAAACAAGGCCCTAAGGTGAGGTAAGGGTGATGACCTCATGTGGCATCTTAATTATGATGTCATTAAGCTTAATTAAGCTTAGAAAAAATTTTAGATGCTTCTAGACCACACAATGGCCGGCCACCTCATGAGGTAATCAAGCAAATATCAAAAATGTTGGGGTTTTAGTGGGATTTAAGCAAAGTCTCCAACCTCTATAAATACCCCTTGATCCTATTCATTTTATTGAAGAAATTTGGGGAAATTCTTGCAAAATTTTCTCTTGAAAATCCGGAAATTGGAGAGGAGAAGAAAGAGAGAAAATCAAAAATTTTCTTGGGGTTTTTGTTCATAGGAGTTTAGATTTGAGCTAGGAGAAAGCCAATAAAAGTTTAGAAATTTTTTTGGGTTTCTTGGGTGTGTGGCCGAGTGAGTGAGGGAAGGAGAAAGGGAGAGAAAAGTTGAAATTTCTTTTGGGGCAAATCTTTTTGGTGGTGCTTGGCTTAGAGTGGAACAACCAAGGAGCCAAAAGAAAAATTTTGGCGCCTAGATTGGAGGAGTGGCCGTGGACTAGGGTGAGCTAGGGGGAGGAAGAAATTTGTGTGACCAAAACTTAACTTTCGTCCAAGGTAAATCCTAGAACCTTAACTCTTCAATTTGAGTTCAATTTGGAGTTTTAGTTATGGTTCAATTTGGTTGTAAGGACATAAGTCCACATTTAGTTTTCTCGCCCTAAGTTTGGTGTATGTGCTTGATTTGTAGATCTAGGGTATATGGCTTGAGTTCTTGCTTAATTTTGTGCTTGTTTGTGCTTGTTGGTTGATTGATTTTCATGCTAGATGCTTAGGTTGTGTGTCCTCTGATTTGGTGTAAAAATCTGCCCTTAGGCAGTGTGTGAAGCATGTTAGTCTAAGGGTGTATGTTGATGCTTATATGCAAAAGTTAGAACTAATGCAAACCTAGGTTATGGCTCTCGGGTTTTGGTTTGCATGGATCCATTTGGACGGTTTATGGGTTTATATGGGACATTAGAAACACTTTGTGTTTGTTGAGTAAGCTCCCGAAGTAGTCGGTCGAGATAGATTCACGAAATAAGACGTAAACCGGACATAAACCCCAAAACTGCCAATTCGGATTCGAACCTGGCTAGTTTCGGGAAAGTGACAATTTAAGGCCTTTAGAGGCCGAACTGGGTAAAACTCGAAACACAAAAGTTTCTCAAAACGATGTTTCCTAAGGGGCAATATGGACAGAATCCCAAAATGAGGCTCCAATGGCCTCTGTTTTTACAAAAACCCGTGGCTGGTCTGCCCAGACCCAGTTTTTAGGATCAGCCAGTTTCAAACAAAAAACTGACGCAAATATGAGTGGAACTGGATTTTTTACAAAACACAAAAGTTTTAGCATTTTTCGAGAGCTACAACTTTTGTGAGACTAGTTTTTCAGATTCCGAACGTATTTTTAAACTGACATTGTTTTATGAAGGGTGCGTAGGGAACCAAAAATTCTTGCACCTTAGTTTTTACAAATGCTTTCGAAAAACTGTAAATTATTTTAAAACCATTGTTTTGACTATGAAAACTATTCCAAAGGCAGTTTTCAACCTTAAACGACCTTGATAATGATTTGTTTCAGAGATCGAAATTTTTATAAAAAGTTTAAAGGATTTTAAGGCTAAGTTACTTAAAAGTGCAAAAAAAAAATAAGAAAATGGAAAGTTTGAGATAGGAAAATAGCTTTTATAGTGAAATTAGTAATCAAGCCGATTACGGGCAGTAACCAGGAATAGTACCCGAGTTACCGGGGCTTAGTCCGAAAAGCCCAAAGTTGACCCCAAAAAGGGTTGACCATAGTTGACCCAACTTTAAGTTAAGGGTAACCTTAAGGGTTACACAAGGTAACCCTAAGGAATACCAAGGACCTAGAAATGGGCCAAGAGAAGAGGGTTAATGAAATTAACCCAATAAGTTATGATATAAGAATAAAGCCCAAGGTTTGGAAAAAACCTAACAGTATGTCAAGGACATAGCCCAAGAGGTTATCCAACGTAGCCTTTTAAGGAGTAATCCAAGTCTGTGGATTCCTAAGCAATAGAATGACAATTTGTGACCAAATCAGATATAGAGTATCGGGGACATACAACTAGGTTTTAGTAGGCATGTTGGTTAGGGCACCAACATTCCACAACAAGAATCATAATCTCACCTATGTCCTTATGCAAGCAGGAAGCAACCTGCAGCTGTGCCAGTGGAAGAACAACATCAAGAGGGACATAGCAAAAAGAGGTAAGTACAACTCCGCCTACAGCATAGGCTTTAGTTGATACTTGCCCAAGTATGTTAGATGCATGCTAGGAATATATGCTGATTGTGCTATGATGTGCTTGTCATATGCCTGATGGTATGTTAAAATGAATGCTATGTTATGTTGTTATGTGCAACATGCTATGTGATATGTATGTGGTTATGTGGTATGATGGTATGCTATGTATGGAAGAAGGATATGTAAGCGGAGCATGTAAGGTAAGATGCAATGTATGTTATGTTTTATGCAATAGTGACATCACGATGCATGTTTACTAAACATAAGATGAGATTAAATAACAAGAAAGTAAAATGGCAAGCAAGCTTGCCGTGTCGTACCACCCGTTTGAGGTCGGGTTGGACTATGGTTTGAGTTGGACTGAGCTGGCCACCCCAACCACTCCATAGTCGCGCGCCGGGTACAGACACTTATGTAAGGGCCCTAAGCAAGATAAGTAAGTAAGAATGAAGAAAGTTAAAACGAGCATAACTGGACCATGCATATGTTATGTTATGCCATGAAGTGATATGTTATGCAAGTATGAGATATGTTATAATGTATGATGATGTGAGATGTTATGTGACGCTATGTTAAGTTAAGTTAGAAAGGGTATGCTAGGTTATGTAGGTGACGTTGCGGTTTAGATAGTTGTGCTTACTGAGCGTTAGCTCATAGTTTGACGTCTATGCTGTAAGTGGGCCACCTGACAGCAATGGGTGATGCAAGATGGAAGTGCGAAGCAGGGCGCATTGTGAAATTGTGGGAATACGATGCCGCTACGCGTTTCGCTCAATATGTATTTTTTGTATGTTAAATATTTTATTCACGATATACTTATTACGTTTAGACGTATATAAGCTAGTATAAAAAAAAAAAAATTTCCGCTGCTTTTCATCAAATAAATAAGTAAGTACAAAAAGTATGTAAGTAAGCTAAGTAAGTATGTTAAGGTAATGGCTTGTGCTAGGCGGGTCGTTACAGAGTTGGTATCAGAGCGGGTTCCTACGATAAAATTTCACAGTTTGCCTGCTATCGCCACCATTCTTGTAAGTTAAGTTTATATTGTATGTTTACGAGTATGTATTTATTTTGGGTTTGCGATATGATAGACGAGTAGATATGGACCCGGATCAGATAGACGCTGATCGCGAGGCAATTGCGGCATTCTATGGATCACTACCTTTGCTATACGACGGCACGAGACGCTCGGTATCGGTATCGGCATGGGTGTACGATATGGAGATGATCTTTTACACCTGCCATATTGAGGACCGTCTGCAGGTCTCACTAGCTAGCCGGTGTTTGATAGCAGATGCCAGGCTATGGTGGATGACCATAGGGGAGCAGCAGATGCCTGGTAGGACATGCGCGCATTTTCAAGCTGCGGTACTGGCACGATACGGGCCGTTCCCTGCCGAAGGGCCCGGAGGCGACGGACAGTATAGAGATCCCGAGATTTATCGGGATATGCACCACAGGAGGTACCAGCACCTTGCGGCGGATTGGCACGCCTACCCGCAGGAGTCGATGCTTCACTACTGTCGACGGTTCCAAGCGGCCATGCTGCCCCATATTCCTCAGGATCTATCGCACCCGCAGCTACAGGCTCTAATGATACTGCGGAACAGAGTTCCACCTCCGATTCGACGATACGTCATCTCGCTTACGCTCGGAGGGACGGTTGGGGATATGACGGATTCTATCTTGGAGGCCGAGATCACCGCACATCTGGTGCAGGTCGACGCCTACATGGACCAGTACCAGGTACCAATGGATGACACTGGTCAGGGAAGTCCTATGTACGAGCCGGGTCCGATGTTTCTCGAGGACCCGATTCCTGCCGTCCCGGTGCAGGAAGTTCTGGCGGCGGAGGCCGAGGACCACATGGGGGACAATGACGACGACAATGACATAGTGGTGGTGATAGATATACCAGAGGACCCTCCTGTCATTATCATCCCTAGTGATGATGAGGAGGAGGAGGATGGCGCGGAGCCCGAGGTTGGGCAGGGCGACGGGGTCATAGTCATCGACGACGATGATTTTGAGGATGACCCAGAGGAGATCCCGTTTCATGATGGAGACTGGGATGTCGACTCCGATGCATAGTCTAATGTTTCTGTGCTTATTTTCGACGCTATAGTATAGGAGCGAGTATGCATGTACTTTTGACCTAGGGTTTAATGTATGTATGTACGATGAAAAGTGTTAGACACTTCCATCCCATTCTTTTGATCATGTATATATTATACGACGGTAGAGTAATAGACACTCCCGTCACATTTTTGGCCATGTATATACGGCACGATGGTAAAGTGGTAGACACTTCCATCATGTATTTTTGACCTTGTATATAAATACATGTATGTACAGTTTGGTGTAAATTATATGTAATTACAGTATTGTAAATTACGATGTACATAGTTTGTACGTATAAGACAGTAAAGAAAATGTACTTTTGAAAATGTACAAAAGACCGTACAGACACGGGATATATAGCATGAGTAAGCTATGTTATGAAAAGTTATGTTATGATTATGGAAGTTATGTTATGTTATACTGAGTATCTGATGTGATACCATAGTATTCTTTGTGTTATGACGTGACATGTATGATATGTTAACTAGGATATGATAAGTCATGCATGAAAGAAAGGATATTAATAGTATGATAATATCTTTTCTTATGTTAGGATAGAGAAAATGGTACGTCCACGTAGAACGATACCACTTAATCAGCCGATCCAGATCTCGCGACCGTTGTAGTTAATCTACAATGGCAGCTGCTAGAACAGCAGCAGGAGACGGAAAGACTTCGAGCTCAGATAGCTCAGATGAATCGAGGACCCCAGATCAACGAGGTCCCACCCCAAGCTCAACCAGTACCTCCAGTAGTACCCCCGGTACCTGAGGTTCAACCGGAAGCTCAACCTGAGGTTCGGCCAGAGATTCCGTAGAACGTCAATGTTCTGGTGGCACCCGCTGGAATGCCGATGAACCTACAGCCAGTAAGGGAGGACTTACTATACGAGCGATTCAGGCGAATGAAGACGCCTGAGTTCGAAGGGCCGACGGACCCGATCACCGCCGATACTTGGCTAATTGATATCCAAGTTATCTTGGATTTCATGCGACTGACAGAGCAAGAGAAAGTTCTTTGCGCTTCGTTTGCCTTTAAGAAGGACGCGCGACATTGGTGGATGACCGTCCAGATATGCCAAGACATCACGACCATGAATTGGCAAGATTTCGTGACCGAGTTCCGTATGATGTACTACAACTAGGAGATCCTTGCTACTCAACATGACGAGTTCACGAACTTTCGACAGGGGTCGTTGACGGTCATGGAGGTCGTAAGGAAGTTCGAACAGCTAGCTTGATTGTGTCCGGACTTAGTACCAAGTGAAACGGAAAAGGTCCGAAGGATGATGAAGATGTTCCGCACCGACATTGTCAAACAAGTAAGTGCCGGCAACAGCCCGCCTACTTTGGTGTCCGACTGCATAAGTAGAGCGATAAGGGCCGAGTACTGGATAAACCAAGACAAGGAGGCCAGGGCTCAATTTTTCAAGGCAAAAAGGGAGGAAAAGGCTATGGTAAAGCCGACGCAGCCCCGACAAGACTCGGAGTCGTACCCAAAGGGCCAAGCAAGTAACCCTGCGCAAGATTCCAAACAAGCTGGGAGGAATAAGTGAAAGGGAAATTTCTCGGGCCAGGGCCAACAAAGGAATTTTCCGCAGAAGAAGAACAACCGCGGGAACAAGGATACTAACACTGACTACCCGGTATGCTCAAGCTGTGGGAGGAAACATCCGAGAGTGTGTAAGATGGGGATAAATGTTTGCTTCCTGTGCGGCAAGGAAGGACATTAGGCAAGGAGCTATCCCTAGAACAGCCAGAATCAAAACCCTCCATATCCGAACCGGAACCCTAACAGTCACCAACTGTATGCAGTCCAGGCGAGACTCGAAGGACCCTCGATTATGCATGGAAGATTAGAGGCTCCGGAACCCCAGACAAGGATTTATGCCTACACTGATGGAGAGGTCGAAGCTGGAACTTCGCATGCAAGGACGAAATAGACTTTTATCACGATATATGACATTATCGTAGTGTATAATTCTGGTGCCACTCACTTGTTTGTATGTATAGGGTGTGCCCAGAAATTAGAAAGTAGTATAGACCGTTAAAACAAGTTTTCCTTAAAAAAAGTTTTTTTTTGCTGTACGGAGAGATTTTGGGGTTGAGTATGGAATGCAAAATATTCCATAATTTTCTATGACAAAGGATGATTTCATGGCCAACATAAGGAGCGAAATAGCGGGATACATGTCAAAATACTTAACTTGTTAGAAAGTTAAGATTGAACCCCGACATCTTGATGGAGAATTGCAAAAGATAGAGCCTCCAGAATGGGAATGAAAGCAAACTACTATGGATCTGTAGTAGGATTGCCCAGGACTACGAGTGGGAACGACACGATTTGGAGACTAGTGTGGTAAGACTAATCAAGACAGCCCACTTCATCGTGATTAAAGCTCCCTTTTCGGTAGAAAATTGGTAGAAATTTTCGTAACTTAGATCGTTAGACAGCGTGGAGTGCCAAAATCGAGCATCTCAAACCGCAATGGACGCTGCCCTACTTGATTTTGTACGAGTGTTCACACTGCCATGGGGTCGGAATTGAAGTTCAGTATGGTATTTCACCCCAAACTAATGGCCAATCAAAAAGAACTACCCCGAAATGTTATAATTTTCGAGGACGAAAATTTTTAAGGGGGTAAATTGTAATACCTAGTACTTTCATATTACTATTTTCCTTTTAAGGAATTAATTCCATGCTATGATAATATTCGTGAAAAAGCTCGGTTAAGGGCTTTTGTTCAATTTTGTGAGTTCTTATGGGTCGATAAGACTCAAAATTGATTGTTAAGCTCAGAAACGGACCTTTCAAGTTGAAAGGGACGGAAAAGTACATGATTTTACAAAAGTCAACTTTGACCGAAAAAGTCAAAGGTTGACTTTACGATATGTTGAAATACAGTATGGGAAGTATACTGCGAAAAATAATTTTTGTGAGCTAGATAGCAAGAATAGGCCTTAAAATGTCCCTAGAAAATCAAGCACACCAAGTTAGGATTAAGGGCAAAGAGGGCTCGGAAAAATAAGAAAAAAATTATACTGTCTAATTTTACACAGATAAATTTTTGTACTTCGGTACAGTATAAAAATACTGTGTATTAGTGAAACACAGTATTAGAAATATCTGTGTGGCACAAAAATGGACAATTTTTAAAAAAAGCAAGCCAAACAAGGCCCTAAGGTGAGGTAAGGGTGATGACCTCATGTGGCATCTTAATTATGATGTCATTAAGCTTAGAAAAAATTTTAGATGCTTCTAAACCACACAATGGCCGGCCACCTCATGGGGTAATCAAGCAAATATCAAAAATGTTGGGGTTTTAGTGGGATTTAAGCAAAGTCTCCAACCTCTATAAATACCCCTTGATCCTATTCATTTTATTGAAGAAATTTGGGGAAATTCTTGCAAAATTTTCTCTTGAAAATCCGGAAATTGGATAGGAGAAGGAGGAGAGAAAATCAAAAATTTTCTTGGGGTTTTTGTTCATAGGAGTTCGGATTTAAGCTAGGAGAAAGCCAAGAAAAGTTTAGAAATTTTTTTGGGTTTCTTGGGTGTGTGGCCGAGTGAGTGAGGGAAGGAGAAAGGGAGAGAAAAGTTGAAAATTTTTTTGGAGCAGATCTTTTTGGTGGTGCTCGGCTTGGAGTGGAACAACCAAGGAGCCAAAAGAAAAATTTTGGCACCTAGATTGGAGGAGTGGCTGTGGACTACGGTGAGCTAGGGGGAGGAAAAAATTTGTGTGACCAAAACTTAACTTTCGTCCAAGGTAAATCCTAGAACCCTAACTCTTCAATTTGAGTTCAATTTGGAGTTTTAGTTATGGTTCAATTTGGTTGTAAAGACATAAGTCCACATTTAGTTTTCTTGCCCTAAGTTTGGTGTATGTGCTTGATTTGTAGATCTAGGGTATATGGCTTGAGTTCTTGCTTAATTTTGTGCTTGTTTGTGCTTGTTGGTTGATTGATTTTCATGCTAGATGCTTAGGTTGTGTGTCCCCTGATTTGGTGCAAAAATCTGCGCTTAGGCAGTGTGTGAAGCATGTTAGTCTAAGGGTGTATGTTGATGCTTGTATGCAAAAGTTAGAACCAATGCAAACCTAGGTTATGGCTCTCGGGTTTTGGTTTGCATGGATCCATTTGGACGGTTTATGGGTTTATACGGGACGTTAGAAGTGCTGTGTGTTTATTGAGTAAGCTCCCGAAGTGGTCAGTCGAGATAGATTCGCGAAATAGGACGTAAACCGGACATAAACCCCAAAACTGCCAATTCGGATTCGAACCTGGCCAGTTTCGGGAAAGTGAAAATTTAAGGCCTTTAGAGGCCGAACTGGGTAAAACTCGAAACACAAAAGTTTTTCAAAACAATTTTTCCTAGGGGGCAGCACAGACAGAATCCCAAAATGAGGCTCCAATGGCCTCCGTTTTTACAAAAACCCGTGGCTGGTCTGCCAAGATCCAGTTTTCAGGATCAGCCAGTTTAAAAAAAAAAACTGGCGCAAATATGAGCGGAGCTGGATTTTTCAAAAAACACAAAAGTTTTAGCATTTTTCGAGAGCTACAACTTTTGTGAAGACACGTTTTTCAGATTCCGAACGGATTTTTAAACTGACATTGTTTTATGAAGGGTGTGCAGGGAACCGAAAATTCCTGCACCTTAGTTTTTACAAATGCTTTCGAAAAACTGTAAATTGTTTTAAAACCGTTGTTTTGACTATGAAAACTGTTCCAAAGGCAGTTTTCAACCTTAAACGACCTTTATAACGATTTGTTTCAAAGATCGGAATTTTTATAAAAAGTTTAAAGGATTTTAAGACTAAGTTACTCAAAAGTGCAAAAAGGATAAGAAAATGGAAAGTTTGAGATAGGAAAATGGTTTTTATAGTAAAATTGGTAATCAAGCCGATTACGGGCCGTAACCGAGAATAGTACCCGAGTTACCGGGCTTAGCCCCAAAAGCTCAAGGTTGACCCCAAAAAAGGTTGAGCATAGTTGACCCAACTTTAAGTTAAGGTAACCTTAAGGGTTACACAATGTAACCCTAAGGAATATCAAGGACCTAGAAATAGGCCAAGAGAAGAGGGTTAATGAAATTAACCCAATAAGTTATGATATAAGAATAAAGCCCAAGGTTTGGAGAAAACCTAACAGTATGTCAAGGACCTAGCCCAAGAGGTTATCCAACGTAGGCTTTGAAGGAGTAATCCAAGTCTGTGGATTCCTAAGCAATAGGATGGCAATTTGTGGCCAAATCAGATATAGAGTATCGGGGACATATAACTAGGTTTTAATAGGCATGTTGATTAGGGCACCAACATTCCACAACAAGAATCAGAATCTCACCTATGTCCTTATGCAAACAGGAAGAAACCTGCAGCTGTGCCAGTGGAAGAACAGCATCAAGAGGGACATAGCAAAAAGAGGTAAGTACAACTCCGCCTACAGTATAGGCTTTAGTTGATACTTGCCCAAATATGTTAGATGCATACTAGGAATATATGCTGATTGTGCTATGATGTGCTTGTCGTATGCCTGATGGTATGTTAAAATGAATGCTATGTTTTGTTGTTATGTGCAATATGCTATGTGATATGTATGTGGTTATGTGGTATGATGGTATGCTATGTATGCAAGAAGGATATGTAAGCGGAGCATGTAAGGTAAGATGCAATGTATGTTATGTTTTATGCAATAGTGACATCACGATGCATGTTCACTAAACATAAGATGAAATTAATGAACAAGAAAGTAAGATGGCAAGCAAGCTTACCGTGTCGTACCACCCGTCCGAGGTCGGGTTGGACTATGGTTTGAGTTGGACTGGGCTGGCCGCCCCAACCACTCCATAGTCGCGCGCCGGGTACAGACATTTATGTAAGGGCCCTAAGCAAGATAAGTAAGTAAGTAAGAATGAAGAAAGTTAAAACGAACATAACTGGACCATGCATATGTTATGTTATGCCATGAAGTGATATGTTATGCAAGTATGAGATATGTTATGATGTATGATGATGTGAGATGTTATGTGACGCTATGTTAAGTTAAGTTAGAAAGAGTATGCTAGGTTGTGTAGGTGACGTCGCGGTTTAGATAGTTGTGCTTACTGAGCATTAACTCATAGTTTGACGTCTATGCTGTAGGTGGGCCACCTGACAGCAATGGGTGATGCAAGACGGAAGTGCGAGGCAGGGCGCACTGTGAAATTGTGGGAATACGATGCCGCTACGCATTTCATTCAATATGTATTTTTTGTATATTAAATATTTTATTCACGATATGCTTATTACGTTTAGACGTATATAAGCTAATATAAAAAAAAAAAAAATTCCGCTGCTTTTCATCAAATAAATAAGTAAGTACGATAAGTATGTAAGTAAGCTAAGTAAGTATGTTAATGTAACGGCCTGTGCTAGGCAGGTCGTTACAGTTTGGTACCTCAAATCAAGCCGAAACCCTGCATAAACCATGATTTGTCCACAATAAACATCCCCAACAAATGTAGCACAAGCAACATTTAAACTCAAAACGGATGGAAACCTGAAAAAGCACATCTCGGTGACAAATTTTGGTGGGGGAACAGCACACAGGGTTCATGACTCACCCAAGTTAAAACCAATATGCGAAATAATCAAAAAACACAGGGCATCAAAATCCTCTTTGGAGATACATAATCAACATAAACAAACAACTTCATCAGCCAAAATCAACAAAATTAATCAAGCCAAAACTGGTATTGGAGAGGTTAAAACCAATATGAGAATTAAACTAGATCGCGGATGAGAAATAGGGAGATGAATGCATACGTTAATTGTCAAAAAAAAAAAAAAAAAAAAAGAAGAAGGAGTTTAGTATTACTACGACCAAAATCAAAAAACAAATACCAAATCGTTACCTTTTGAAGAATTCATGGATCATTTTAGCCAATTACTCTTAAAAAGTAATTATATTTAAAGGTAATTGCATAATAGAAGTTTTTTTTAACTCATTAAATGTAAGAGTATTTATAGAAATTTTGACTTAAGAATTAATGTAATACACATTAAGAAAGAGAAACATAAATAGAAAAGGTTGAAATAAAAAACTATCTAATTGTAAAATTTATATTTGACGAGTATACCACGTAAGCATGATGATGTGGTATCTTCAGGTCACTGAATAATTTCTCCATTATGGTGATTTGAATCTCTATTGTATTGATTCACCATATCTGACCTCTAAGAAATTAATTGACATGAAGTTCTCACCTATCTTATCTTGAATTATACGACAAAAAATTAAACAAGCAATAAGTCAAAGAAAACTTATGAAACAAATAAATAAATAGATCCAAAACTTTTGTTAGCGCCATAAAAGAACAAAGATAAATCATAAACCCACTGATGAATTAGATCCTATGAAATAAACAACCGTTCTACTTAAAAAGTTTTGAATTTGTAAAACATCAAACTTCAACCAAATATCCATAGAGAAATCATTTTGATGTTTTGTAATTTTCATAAAAATTTTGAAGGTATCAAGGTTTTTTTTTTAATTTTTATAATTTAAAAGGAACGTATCGCGTTATTATAATAATATTAAAATGATATTCTTATATTTTATTCATTATTATTATGGGGAATTATTATGGTTACCAAAGCACTTTTTTCAAGATAATAAGAAATGAAACCGCAACAATGAGGGTGTTTGGTATCGTTTTAAACTATTTTGAAAATGAAATTATACGTCTTTCTAGACGTAAAAAGAAAAACTTTTTTTCTTTTTTAATATTGGATTTGTTTGTCAAATGCTTTAGAAACAAAAATGAAAATAAAAAAATGAAGAGAAGGGTTTCTGTGAAGAAAATAGAAAATGGATTAAAGTTGTTTTTCTCTGTATTTTTATATTTTAGGACTTACAATTTAACATATCTTTCCATAAATATATACAAACAAAATTTTACTTTTTCTTATACTCAAATCAATTTCACTAAAAACATAACTAAATATAAATTTAAAAAGGGGGTTAATCATTTACATTTGTGTGTAATCTATTTTTTGTTTTTATTGAAAAAGTATACCAATATTTTGAACTTTTACATTTTTAAATTATCAGATTATGTTTAATGTATAAATTTATACTATTTTCTCGGTCAATACTTAATTTTGATATTAAGATACCCAAATTAGCCTTGAATAGAAAAACTAATATGCAGTACTATTTACATTTCTATACAATGCAAAACCTTTATTCTTATATTGCATTTGTTTGTCAAATGCTTTAGAAACAAAAATGAAAATAAAAAATGAAGAGAATGGTTTCTGTGAAGAGAATAGAAAATGGATTAAGGTTGTTTTTTCTCCATTTTTATTTTTTAGAACTTATAATTTAAAATACATTTTCATGAATATATATACATAAAAATTTTACTTTTTCTTGTACTCAAATTAATCTCACTAAAAACATAAATAAATATAAATTTAAAAGGGGTTATTCATTTACATTTGAATGTACTTTTTTTTTTTTTTGCTTTTATTCAAAAAGTATACCATATATACTTTTACATTTTCCAACAATCAAATTAAATTTAATATATAAATTTATATCATTTCCTAATCAATACTTAATTTTAATCTTAAGATACCCAAATTACCCTTAAATAGAAAAACTAATATTCAATACTATTTACATTACTATACAATGCATTTGTTTTAATTCAAAAATGTGTATTATGCAATAACGACATATGCCTTCCTTTTATATGATATTGTCTGCTTTGAACATCGTGTTGGTACAATTTTGTTTTTAGGCTTAACCCCCAAAAAGTCTCATACTATTTGGAGTTGGTCTCTTTACTTATAAACCATCACATATATCCATCACTAATTGATGTTGGACTTTATAGATTATCTTTTTTCTTGTAAGGGTTAATGACTATCATAATCGATCACCTCTCCTTTTAGGGTCTAACGTCCTCATTGGCCACACTTTTGCAATTGTAGCTATGAAAATTAACAAAAATGACTATTGTAGTAACATTTTAATTGTTCAGGACATTCTAACTATGAAAAAAGTTCAAGAATCAAAGTTGCACAAGGTTAAAAGTTGAAAGACCAATCTTACAATTAACCCTACTTCAAAATACAATGTATACTTTTGAAGTAAAATACAATATATAAAAATAAAAATGTAAAACACCTTTTTTAAAAATGATTTCAACATTATTCCCAAAAAGTTCTCACTTTTATTTTCATACTGACAACATCATTTGCAAAATGCAATCAAATGGAATCAATGATTTTAAAAAAGATGGCATCCCCTCCCCCCCCCCCCCCTTTTCTTATTTTTCTCCTATTTTTTCTTCTCAGTTTCTAGTCAGTTAAATAAAAAAGACAAAGGAAAAAGCGTATAAAGGATATTTTGTATTTAAATATTAGAGATAACAATAAGGCGGGGCAGGTGTATGTATGTTCTCCCACCCCCGTTTCTACCTCCATTTTTAACCACATACCTACCCTCATACCAACTTAATTTAACGCTGGTGCAGGGACAGGTAATCCCTATTGAGATACTATACATATATCCTACCTATTTACCGATTAGGAATTAAAAAAAAAAAAAAAAAAAGGCTAAAAACAATTATATTAATGTTGTTATAAATTTAGCAATATAGTCACAAATGTAACTGAAATAAAATTAAAAACTTGAAAATAAACCCAAACTCTAGAAATCTATAAGCTAAATTCAGAAAGCAAACTAAAACATTAAAATACTAAAACTTCAATTATATATATATATAAGTTATGTATATTTTTATAAAGGTGAATACAACGGGGTGTGTGTGAGTATGAGGGCGCTTTCCCCATCCTTATCCTAGACTTACATGGTGTTCCCGCCCATGCACCTATATACTATCCCCTATATTCATCCTATTAGGGGATGAGAATCCGTAAATACCCGCATACATGGTTAAAAATGCCATCTCTGTTAAAAATCAAGTATGCGGAGAACTATAATGAATGTTGTACATTTTAACAGTAATTGTAAGGAAGTTTCTATCGTAGAAACCATCTTGTAACTATCAGTAACATATGAAATTTTTACCCTTAAATTAACATTTTAACAATTGGATTTATGAATACCTATATTTATATATTAGACGGTTAAAAAGTCAATTTAATAGTTAAAAATGTCAACTAATAGTAAAAATGTATTTTTTACAAATGGGTTTTCTAGTTAAGGCTTATAAAGGGGAAAATGGGTCAAGCCAAATAGAAGCTATTTTTCTTACATATGCTAGATTGGACCTACTTGATAGAAACAAAAGTTAGTCCAACCAGATAGGCTAATGGTGGGTAGCCATGCACTTTTGATGAAATGAGATTCCAACTCAGTAACTTTTGAGATTTTGAGAAGAGTTGCACTTTATAAAACATAATAAATGAAAGTTGTAAGCTGTGTCCGAGGAGGGTGGAGAGTTGTTGTCTGTCCTTGACCTTTATAGTAGAACGAGTCAGGGGCTTGAAAGGCATTGGTTTATCCTGTGATGGATGTCAGTGATTCGAGTTTGCTTATCTCCAACTCGTGAACTTCGCTAATTATTAATATTTTTTAAATACTTTGTGGAAAAACACTATGCCCATCCCACGGGCCATGGTGTAAGGCTAGGAGTAGTTCGCCTAACGTCTAATCTACTTAATTTATCCAACATATTGAAATGGATTGAAAGACTAATGAATTGAGACCCAATTTGAAGGTCACTTATTGGATGGTGGGTTGAGAAATCTCAATTCAAAAAATCCTCAAAACAGAATGATATATATATGTATTTTTTAAATAAATTAAAAAAGTATACATACATAAGTTGAATATAATTTGGAGAAAATTATCTAAATAACTAAACTTTTTTCATGATATATTGACCAACATGACATAAACTACTCATTCTTGACCAACATGACACAAATTACCTAAATAATCAACCTTTTTTCATATTTATCTAGTATTAATTTTTTGTATCATGTTGATATAATGATCTTTAAATTGGTCTCATTTAGGTGCTTTCCCCTGTAATTTGACCTATTCCTCCTCGACTGCTACAGCCCAGCCCATGACTATTACTTTTTTTTTTTTAAATAAACTTGTTAAATTTTGATAAAACCTACCCCATTTTAGATTGAAAAGAGAATCCTAACCGAAACAAGTAAGGTTTTTATTTTTTATTTTTTATTTATTTTAAGTAATAACCTAAACAAGTTTTCGTTTACACTTCACATGTAATTCTTGTATAGGCACCATCTACAGTAACCTCAAGGATAGATAAGGTTATGTATTGAATCAGCGAATCCATTTCACGAACTCAATTGTTTAAGGACTATATTTCTTCAAAAATTATGGATATACTCCTAATCTATATAAACTTATTTGTAACAACTCGCAAATCTTCTTGTGGGCCAAAGTTGATCCACAAATAAATTCTTGAGAGAATAAGTAAAATAGTAATTTTGAAGAGAATAATAGTAAATTGTAGCATAAAATTTTAAACATACCCCTCATCTCTCAATTTCTCTCTAATATGAAATTATGTATATAAATTTGTTATTAAAAATTGACAGGAAATCTATTATTTTCTAAAAAATCTAAGAAAATCAAGAATTTATTAGAAAATTCATATAAGAATATGCTATAATTTATCAACTTTTAAAAAACCTATTATAAATTTCAAAAATTCTTTGAATAAAAACCGTAACAAATATGTAGTTTCTAAAAAAATATTTACATTAATTAGCCTATTTTAAAATAATTTATTTATGAAAATATAGCGGTGCATTCACAAAGAATTGATGTAAGCAAAAGGGACGGCTTAATGACAAACATTGGTATGTGAGGACGTGTACAAGAAGCTCTTTGTCGATTCCTATCAACATGGTGCACCTCTCAGTAGAGGGTGGAGTCTTTGATAGAATGAATACGGATCAATTGATAAAAATTTTGATTGAGGAAGAGAATTCAGGATCAATGCCTTTTTTGTTCGCTATGTGTTGACTGGATGCGTATTCGCGTGATTGATGGACAGGGAAATTGTGTTGAAAAATAAGGTATTTAATCATCTAGCTATTTACTTTATAATTGCACTTCAGAGGTATAGGAGAGACATGTTTAGCTTATTAGGAAAAGCACCTCTATGAGGTCGCAGATTCGGGTCCCTGCTACACAACAATTAGAAACACATAGAGCAACCACGGGCACGCAGGATACTAACACAAATTTTGACAAGAAAAAAGGGCATTCTCAATGTTGTATTTAGAAACAAAGCAAAAAGTTGTTTGATAGAAAATCGGATATGTTTGATATTATGAAACCTATAATCGACTAGGGCACCAAGCCAGCTTCTTTACCTGAGCTTGTGAAGCAGTAAAAACAGATAAACATATTTTGTTAATAAATTATTTATGATAAATATGCGATTTACTTTGATTATTTTGAAATATACATCAAAATGCTATTTACCTTTTTCTCCCCCAGTAACTCTACTACTTATAAAGAAAAAGAAGTTACTACTTTACAAATATCCTAATTGTGGAAACTTCATGAAATCAAAATGATTGTTCAAAGTGGTAATAGGTTTAACAATCCTTAAATTTATATTTGATTTTCACTATAAGGTGTAAATTTTAAATCTACACTCAAGTTAAACAAAAAATTAAATTATTTAGAAAAGGGTTAATTTTATAAATGGTCATCAAATTACACATCGGTCTAATATTGATCCATGATTTTTTACTTTACACATCACACTTTTTGAACTTTTCTACCATTATATCAATGGTAGAAAAGTCTTGAACAACTGACGAACCCAGAGATGATCCCCCGGACACCGAGAAGGCTGTGGAACATTAATTTTTGTTTTGTAATTTTTTTTTGTTTTGCAATTGTTGGCTTGTATGCCACCTTTCCTTGAACTGCGGGTGTTATGACAAATATTCGAACATCGGGTTTCGAGCCCCTATTTTGTAATTATTTCATGTTTAAGTTTGTCGAGATGAAGTTTATTCCACATGTTTTGAATTGTTTAAATGCTTCAATTAAAAAGTGATATGTGCGATGAACCAATCTAGGGATTATAGATTGGATGTCGCATATGGCAAAGGGAACGATTGTCAAGCAAGACATAATCGGACTAGTTCCAGCGAGCTATATCGAATATTTTTAACCGACATTTGAACTGGATTGAGTGTATAGATGGTTTTTTGAATGAAAGAGTAGTTGGTCATTTATGGTGCTAAATGAATAATCATATTAGGATTAGTAAAAAATTGTAGATTAAACATGAAAAGTGACTTTTCAAAACGATCGAGCGATTATTTAGAATGCCAAAAGATCGAGTAGTCGTGAAAGAAAGCCATGCTTGGGCAGTGGCATGTCCTATTTACAAGTCCCTTAGAATGGCATCCGGAGAATACTTCTTAGTTCCCAGAACTGGAATCAAACGATGAAATGTAGTTTATGAATTACTAATAGAGTACCAGTAACAATAACCACCATGTTTGTAACTTTAAAAATATATTTTTGTTTTGATAAAAGGGCTGTACTCGTTTATAGTCCACGAGTTGCCTGTGTACCTATGTGTAGGGATTAAGTAAACGTATTTCAATAGTACAAAGTGATTGAATTAATTATGTGACTGGACACGCTTAAATGTTTGCGAACTGCCTACGTACCCATGTGTGGGGATCAAGTTGAATGTAGTTCAATAGTATAAAGTGATTGAATTAATGATGTGACTAGACTCGCTTAGATGTTTGCAAGCTGTCTAGGTACTCATGTGTGGGGATCAAGTCAAACGTAGTTTAGTAGCACAAAGATTTTTAAGTATCGACCGACATGGTTCAAAAGAGCATCGAACGTCGAATGTAATGGATCAATCCTTTACAAAATGAACAACACAGGAAAGTTACAAATTACAAGAATTTGTGCGAAATTACATGTAATATTTCCTAATGTGATGAGCATACCAGCTACAAAGGATTTCAGTACCGTCGAGTGTTTCAAGGCAGTAGACACCCGGACAAATGATCTTCAAAACTCTGTATGGACCTTCCCAGTTAGCCCCCAATTTAGCAGTGTTAGGTTCGGCGGTGTTTTGGAAGACTTTGCGAAGTACCAAGTCTCCTTCGTTGAACGTTCGTGGATGAACTTTAGAGTTGTAATAGCGTGCAATTGATCGTTGGTAGTTTGCCATGCGTAGGAGGGCTCGATCTCATCTTTTATCAAGCATATCGAGATCATCGCTGAGCATCTCTTGGTTTTGCTCTTCGTTTTCGAAGGATAGTTGGCAACGAAGTGTGAGAACACCGATCTCTATTAGGACGAGCGTATCTGCTTCAAAAGTTATCAAAAATGGAGATTCACGGGTTGCTCCTCTTGGGGTGGTTTGATAGGCCCATAGGACGCCGTGAAACTCATCCGCCCATCTCCGCTTGCCAGCCTCGCGCTTCTTCTTTAGGTTATGAACAGTCATTTTGTTAGTTGATTCAGCTTGTCCATTACCATACAAGTACATCTGTGAATGCCTCTTTTATTTTTATTTTTTCTTGAATTCCTTTTGGATCATCAGATATTTTAAAAATCTCATCTCATGATTTGAATAAATCTAAGTCATGTTATTTTACACTCTAAAATATCTCACAAAAGCATATAGCACTTCATCTTTAAAACAGCGATGACACCCGGATAGGATGGACTGGAAAATGCTTCCCCAACTCCATCCCATCCTTTGAAATAATATCCATTTATGTACTTTTATTCCCATTTAAAGAGAGACGGAAACTGAATTAGGGAACCTTTTTATTGGGGGTGTCTTCCTCATACTCGTCATAATGTTGATCATCCACAAATTTCAACAAAATTAGTGACGCAAAACAAACCAAATCTAGCAAAATAAATATAAAGCACAACATTGTAGACTTTGATTTATCCTAAATACATCTTAAAAATTAATAATATATATAGTTCTTTATTAAATAATATGTATATCAGGACAGAAGGGGCATGGAGTGTTTTCCATCTTTATCACAAAGATCAGAGCATGTCCCCATCACCGTCTCAAATCCTGAGCGCAATCCCACTTGTCCTCCTTTTAGGGTGGGTCCTATGGAGTCAGTTCATGCGAGGAAAAATTACCTGTTTTCCAAGAAATTCACCCCACTTTTTCTCCTTTCAGGGCGGGTCCTGTGGAATCAGTACATGAGGGGAAAATTACCATCTCTGTTTTCGAAGAAATTCACCCCACTTGTCCTCCTTTTACGGTAGGTCCTATAGAGTCCGTTCATGCTACCATCTCTGTTTTCGAAGAAATTCATTAAAAAAAAAAAAAAAAAAAGAAAGAAAAGCACGTAAATTTCATGCTCATTATTCTGTCTTTTATCAAACGTGTCCCCTTTCCCCTTTTCTGCTGTCCCTACAAATAGTCTCATTTCTTGCGAAAAAACACTAAGCTGTGTGGGGTCGTTTGCAGTGCCGTAAACGCACCACCAATATGAATACAACTGGCCAATTTTGTTGAGAATGGTCCTCTAGTGACTGCTCCAAGCAATCATGGTGTTAGTTTATAGAGGAAAGTACAGAGGTGACGTTGATGTGTCATTTGCTTTTGTCGGCGGGTACCGAGTGTGAACCCAACAAATTTGGATGCATTGAACAAGCTTTTTAGGGCCTAATCTTCTTCTTCTTCTTCTTTTTTTTCTTTAACACATTAAAATCCTTGCTGATTTTGACCCTTCAGCAGAATTGTCCTTATGTAGTACCAACGTGAATCATTTCCCTACACATTGAATGGAAGCCTAAGCTGATTTTGACCCTTTAACAGAATTGTCTTTATGTAGTACCAACGTCAATCTTGTCCGCTATACATTGAAGGAAGCCTGAAAAGAAATCTGTACAACGTCAATCTTGTCCGCTATACATTGAAAGGAAGCGTGAAAAGAAATCTGATAAATTTTGAGAGAGGCCACAGAGGCTTAAAGGTGACTGAAATAAAGTCAAAAATTGAGAGAGAGAAAGAGAGAGGCGATTTTTGGTAAAAGTAGCTGGATGCACTTAATTTGTTTATGTGTCGAGGTTTTATCAAGAAAATTGCTTAAGTGGATACCAACGTAAGAAACGATGAACTAGCAACTCGTTAAATTTAAAAAAAAAAAAAAAAAATCCTTTGTGATTAATAAAAAATAGTAACAACCTTCTAGGTCTGTCTCAATAATGAATTATTATTAAATTTTTTTTTGGTTAAATATCTTCAGTTCATGCGAGGAAAATTACCATCTCTGTTTTCGAAGAAATTCACTAAAAAAAAAAGCATGTAAATTTCATGCTCATTATTCTGTCTTATATCAAACGTGTCCACGTTTGCCTTTTCTACTGTCGCTGCAAACAGTCTCACTAAGCTGTTTGGGTTTGTTTGCAGTGCGTAAACACACCATCAATATGAATACAATAATTTGGATAGTGCTCTTTGTGGTTTTCTCCAACGGCCTATTTTCCTCTTATGCATTCATCAGTAATAACGTTTCAACTAGACCAGAAGTTGTCAACTTTGGTGCTCTTATTTGTTTCGATTCCATGATTGGCAGAGTTGCAAAAATTGCAATAGACGCCGCGGTTGAAGATATCAACTCCGATCCGTTAATTCTCAGAGAAACTAAGCTCAAAGTCATGATGCAGGACACCAAGACCAACGAATTTTTAGGCATCGTTGAAGGTACGTAACGATATCTCGTTTCATAAACAAATTTGTACCGGTTACATTGATCTTAAACAAATTTACATTTTTCTTCTTGTTGTCACAACAGCTTTCCGATTCATGGAGAACGACACGGTAGCGATAATAGGGCCACAGTTCTCCGTCACGGCCCATGTGATCTCACACGTTGCAAATGAGCTCCAAGTGCCTTTGCTCTCATTTGCAGCAACAGACTCTACGCTGACTCCACCGCAGTTCCCTTTCTTTGTTAGAACAACACATAGTGATGCCTTTCAAATGGCTGCAGTGGCAGATCTTGTTGGCTACTACGAGTGGAGAGACGTCGTAGCGATCTATGTGGACGATGACTTTGGAAGAAACGGGATTTCGAAATTGGGAGATAAGCTGGCTGAGAAGCGTTGTAAAATCTCCTACAAAGCAGCCCTGAGATCAAAAGCAAGCAAGGAAGAGATCATAATAACATTGATTCAGGTGTTGAACACAGAGTCTCGGATTATTGTCATACATATATACCCCAGTTTGGGTCTAGAAGTACTTGGTGAAGCCAGAAATCTTCAGATGATGGAAACCGGGTTCGTTTGGATTGCTACTGATTGGCTCTCTACTGTTTTCGACACAGAGCCTTCAATACTATCAGAGAAATCGGACGACATTCAAGGGGTTCTTACCCTACGTATGCACACACCGGATTCACAGCTCAAAACAAGATTTCTCTCGAAGTGGACTAATTTGACAAGTAGTATCAGTGGAAGCAGCAATTTCGGCAAGAATGGATCGTCTTTCGGGCTAAACATGTATGGTTTGTATGCCTACGACTCTGTATGGCTTCTCGCCACTGCACTTAATTCATTCTTGGATCAAAAAGGAAACTTTTCCTTCTCGAATGATTCGAGCTTAACCGAGATGCGTGGAGGGAACATGAGGCTTGATTCTATGCGAATCTTCGACGGAGGCAATCTTTTGCTTCAGAACATTGTGAACGTTGACACCACAGGTGTGACGGGTCCTTTAGTGTTCAACTCGGATATGGACCTGATAGACCCTGCTTATCAAGTCATAAACATCATTGGCTCGGGAATTAATACAATCGGCTACTGGTCCAACTCCTCTGGCTTGTCAACTCTGCGCCCTGAAGCTCTCCAACATAAGCACTCCACCAGCCATAAATCGAGTCAGCAACTATCTGGCGTCCTCTGGCCGGGAAAAACGACGCACAAACCTCGTGGGTGGGTTTTCCCCAACAACGGAAAGCAGCTGAGAATTGGAGTTCCGAACCGAGCTAGTTTCGGTCGATTTATATCGCATGTTGATGGTTCAGGAGCATTCACTGGATTCTGCATAGATGTGTTTACGGCGGCCGTGGAACAGCTGCAATATGGTGTGTCGTACAATTTCATCCCATTTGGGGACGGTCGAACCAACCCATCTACGAATGAGCTTCTAAAAATGATGACAAAGGGTGTAAGTGTGGTGTTTATTTTGACTAGTAATTATGTTGTACTTTTATTTATTTCTTTGATATGCCAAACTATCTTGCCCTTCCTTTGCTTTAGTCTCAGATCACACCTTTGAAAAAGAAATAACCAGTCATGATTTGACAACTGGTATGGGAGACTAACACCTTTCTTTTCTCATGAAAAAAAAAAAAAAAAAATTAATTCGTGTGTAGGTCTTCGACGCAGTCGTGGGAGACATCACAATCACGCCGACTCGAATAAAAATGGTGGATTTCACACAACCATACATAGAAACAGGGCTAGTGGTGGTTGCTCCGATAAGGAAGCTCAACTCAAGTGCTTGGGCGTTTTTGAGGCCTTTCACTCTCATGATGTGGAGCGTCACCGGTGTTTTCTTCCTAGTCGTAGGAGGAGTTATTTGGATCTTGGAGCGCCGGACGAATGACAACTTCCGCGGCCCTCCTAGGAAGCAACTAGTGACAATCATCTGGTGAGTCCATGATTCAAAACTTCATAAAAGTTAATGTCAATTAAAGCCCCTTTAAAGTACTGCTTTTGTCTAATTCTTCTCTCTCCTTTTTTTTTTTTTTTTTTTGTTTCTTTTTTTGGTTTGCAGGTTTAGCTTTTCAACTCTGTTTTCTACCCACCGTAAGTGAGAATGATCATGATGACTCTAGTTCTTGTGTTTTGATGTGATCTTTTCCATTACATTTATTATATTTTTTTCGTAATGGCGACATTGTAGGAGAAAATACAGGGAGTACTCTGGCTCGCTTTGTGCTGATTGTATGGCTCTTCGTAGTTCTAGTGTTGAACTCGAGCTACACAGCGAGTTTGACATCAATCCTGACAGTGGAACAGCTCTCGTCGTCGGTTAAAGGCATAGAAAGCTTGGTGACGAGCGGTCAACCCATAGGTTGCAGCATGGGCTCGTTTGCGGAAAATTACTTGACCGAGGAGCTCGGCGTACCAAAATCAAGGCTTGTTCCTCTCAAGACAACGCTAGATTATGAGAAAGCCTTGAAGGATGGTCCCAGCCGTGGTGGTCTTGCTGCAGTGGTCGGGGAGCGTGCCTACATGGAGGTCTTCCTTTCTACGCGATGCGAATTCAGCATCGTCGGCCAAGAGTTCACCAGAATGGGTTGGGGCTTTGTAAGTATCTTTCATCCATCCTCTAAAATTACAAGTAGTATTTTTAGCCCCCCCCAAAAAAAAAGGGGTAGTATTTATCACTATTGCCCCTTAAACTTGTCATCCTTCTAGTGATTTGTCTCCTAAATTTCTAATTTTGACAATTATGGCATTATGCCTGATTTTGTCAAATTTCCATTAAATTGAATTTTCACATTAGTTTTTGAATTTTTTTTCCTAAAAAATGAGGTTTTTCATCTTCACATAAGAGGTATTTTGTGTGACGCCCCCTTACTACGTAGGGCCGTCACTCCTTACCTTACATTACTTACTTACTTACTTTACTTGAAAATTTGGGGATATATTTTTTTTTTGACTTTCTTAAAACTCCTATCTCTTTTTTTTTTTAACTTACTTATAAAACATTTGTCTTTAGTAATACTTCATTACTACTCAAGTAAACGATTACTTAAGGTATTTAGTTCCAAAATACCATAAAGCATAATTTGTCTTTTACCATACATACTTATATACAAAAACTTCTTTACATCAAAAGATTTGCGGAAACTATGCGTAGTGGTATCCATACCGCCTTCGTCTGCCGCCACACCGCTCCAATAATGCCCAGCATTAAGCTGCGGGTTTCTTACCTACAGTATGAAATATAACTGAATGAGCTTTCGCCCAGTAAGCACAAACATATCTCACAAAACATTTAAAACATCATGAAAAACATACATCATCATATGCATATGCATGAACCAATTATGTTCCAATTATGCATTTCTTTTAACTTTCTTACCTTTCTTATGGGCCCCTTAGTGTACGTACCCTTAATAATATAGCGCGCCGCTGAGTACAGTTAGATGGGGTTGCAAGTCCCTAACTGCACCAGGAAACACAAGTGACTCCACCCTCTTACATCAGCGCGAGGGGAATCCATAACTTGTATATAAAAATCCTCCACCTTGGTGTAGGTTGGTACGACACTTTACTTGTGACTTCTTACCATGTTATTTATCTTTAGTGAACATACCATATGATGTCACTACATGATAACATACTTTATATCTCATTAATAACATGGCATGGCATTCTTTTCATTCATGGCATTTGCAAACATGACATTTTCATAAACATGACATTTTGCAAATATAGCACTATTATAATCTTTTACAAAATAGCACTTTTTATCACACAGTATTTTACGAAAATAACACCTTCTATAAACATGGCATTTCGCAAAAATAGCACTTTTCATAAACATAGTATTTTACGAAAATAGCGCATTTTATAAACATGGCATTTCGCAAAAATAGCACTTTTCATAAAACATGGCATTTCATAGATATAGCACACAACATATTGCAGCATATTTGAAAACCACATACTTGAACATAATTTACTAGTTTTCATACTGCAGGTGAGGTTTGTACTTACCTCTAGTGCCGTATCCTTAGAATCGCGTTCCTTAAATCGTCGGCAACGGCAATTCACTTTCCTGATATACCCAAAAATATAGGATCAGGATCCTTTCGTAAGGTGTTGGTGACCTACCAACACTCACATTTTACTTTTGGTTGTATGTCCCCTATTCATGATATACATCTAGGCCATATTTATCCCTATTCTTTATTGAACTTGGATAATTCCTTATGAGGTTACATTAGGTAACCCTTTGGTTTAGAGCCTTGTTCTACTAGTGGGCTTTGCTCATACATCCTTGTTATTGGGTTATTTCCATTAACCCTTTAAGTCTTAGCTCAATATACAAGTGGGTATCCCTTAGGGTTATATTGGGTAACCCTTAAGGTTAACCTTAATTAACCTTGGGTCAACCTTTTGTCAACCCTTGGTTATTCTTGGGTTTGTAACTCGGATATAATATCCGGTTACCGTTCGTAATCGGCTTGCTTACCAATTTTTTTTTTCTTTAAAATTTCTTTTCCTTATTTTTGGAAAATCTTGTGTAATTAATCTCCCAAAAATCCTTCATTTTGCTTATAAAATTTCTAACCCTTTTAATTAGAAAATTCATTGGCTCAAATTCATTATTTTCTGTAACTTGTAATTTCTTGGTTGAAACCCTCTTTTTCTTTACTTTGGAGAAAATGTGAATTTCAAACCCGAGCCTTTAAAATTCATGGTTTTCGAAACGAATCATTTATAAAATCATTTGGGGTCGGAAACCGCCTTTGGAATGGTTTCCGATGCTAAAATGACCATTTTAGAACACTTCATGATTTTTCTAGAAAAGATTTTCGTGAGATTCAATTGCTTGATTTCGGACTCTCTGCGCGTCTCTCACAAAATGCGCCCAGTTTAAAAATTGGCTCAGAATCTGAAAAACTTTTCTTCACGAAAGTTGTAGCTATCGAAAAATGCTAAAACTTTCATGTTTTACACAAAATCTAGTTCGGCCTAGATTAGTACCAGTTTTTATTTGAAAACGGGTTAAATCTGAAAAACGGTGTGGAGAACGTCCCAGGTTTCAGCCACGGGTTTCGGGTAAAACGAAGGCCTTTGGAGCCTTATTTCGAGATTCTGTCCGCGTTGTCCTCTAGGAAAAGTTGTTCCGAACAACTTTCGTGTTTTGAGTTTTTCCCCGTTTGGCCTCTAAAGGCCTTATATTTTCGTTTTTCCAAAACTGCTCAGGTTCGAAACCGAACTGGCAGCTTGGTGAGTTACTTCGGTTTACATCTTAAGTTAGCATACAATAAGGGGGGTGCCTTGGCAGATTTTTGGCCTAATCTTATGGGACATACAACCTATCTTCTAGCATGAAAAATCCATCATTTTCATGCACAAATTTTTAAAGAAAATCAAGCATCAAAGTCAGCCAACCAACCTAACCTTATCAAGCACATACACACCATAAATGAGGGCAGAAAATTAAATGGACTTATGTCCTTACAAATCTCTTGAATCAACCTTAAAAACACTTAAATAAAGCTTAGATTCAAGGTGGTTTAAGAGATTTTACCTCAACCCAAGTTAGGGTTTTGAAATTCCAACTTTCCTTCCTTCCTTGGCTTGCTCTTAGCTCACGGTTTCTTCCAAGAAATGCATCCAAAAATTTTATTGTTGTTAGCTCTAAGGCTCCTCTAAAAACCGACCCTTAACATAAAGAAAAATCCAAGATCACAAGAAGAAAAACCAAGTTTTTTTTTTTTCTTACCTTTTCTCCTCTTGCTTTGCTCGGTTTTCCTTCCCCAAAAGCTCACCAAAAATATTTCAAATCCTTCCTAGCTTGGCTCACGGTTTTGGGTACAAAAATGAGATCCAAGAGATTTTTTTTTTGTTAGCTTATTCTCACCTCAAAACCGAGCATTATCAAGGATAAGATTCCAAAAATTTTTCAAAAGTTACTCACTTCTTTTTCCTCTTTTTCTCTTGCTCTTTGGTCGGCTTCCTCTTGGTGGATTCACCAAAAACCTTCTCACTTTCTTGCTCACTCTCTTGTTCGGCCAACACACTCCAAAGCTCACCAAACTTTTTGAAATTCTCTCTAGCTCTCCTCTCTCTCTCTCCCACGGATTTGTGCTGAAATTTTCTGAAGAAGAATGCCAAAAGTTGGCTGCCTTGGGAAGGGAAATGAGAAGGGTTTGCTTGCCTCAAAACAAGGCTTTAAGTCTTGTCTTTCTTGTCCATAGGTGTAGCCAAAATTAAGGGGATTTGGGGGGTGTTGCAGCCGGATTTTGGGGAGAGGAAATGCATAAGTTTGACTCATTTTTGTTCAACAAAAATGACTAGAGAGTGAAGGGATTTGATGGATAGGAGTGGTTGCACATTTTCCTTGATTTAAGGCTTGATGTCTAGCCTTTGTTCCCATTTTTTTTTCTTTTCTTTGTTGAATTGCCGACCATGATGGAGGGGGATAGAGGGCTGCCAGATTTTAAGGAGAAAATGGCATGGGTTTGGCTCATTATTTTAAGCAAAAAGTGACTAGACTTGATGGACAAAAGTTGGTGCACTTTTCTCCTTAATTTAAGGCTTTTCCATTTTTTTTTCTTTTCCTTTGTGTCTCCCATGTATGGTTGGCCATCATGCATGGTAAAATCCACATAATGCAACTTTGAGTTAGTGGGGGGTGATGTCAATAGTTGATGTCATCTTCCACTAGCTCTTCTAAGGCCTTGTTTGGCCATTTCGGTCTTTCGCAGCTCTTTTAGCGCTCTACAGTTATTTCCAACACTGTGATGAGCATTCTTATTTTATATTTTGATCCAAAATTATTCCATGTAAATTTGGACCGAAACTCTCTTTCTCCAATTTTTCGGAGACCTTTTTGCCCTTAATTCTTTTTCGGTGTGCTTGATTTTTCTAGGGTGGATTTACGGCTTATAAAACTCCATTTTCGAAGATTCTTTCCATATTCCTTCATCATACTTGTAAAGTCGACGTTGTGACCCGTCCCGGTCAAACTTTGACTTTTTAGTCAACCCTTTGACTTTTGGTCAAACCTTTGACTTTTGTCAAATTTCATCCTTTTTCGTTCTTTTTCCTTCAAAAACTTCATTCTTGGCTCGTAAAACATTAATTGAGTCTCAAAATCATTAAATGAGGACTCGAACATCGTTTAGATAAAATTATGAATTTATTATTATTATTCATAATTTTTCATATAACACCTTATTGATACATAAATTAGACTTTAATTCCTTATGAACAAGGAGATTACAGGTCTTCAAAATTTCGGGTCTTACAACCTACCCTCCTTAAAAGATTTTCGTCCTCGAAAATTAGAACAAATCGGGGTAGTCTCTCTTCATATCTTCTTCTCGTTCCCACGTCGCTTCTTCGATGTGGCGGTTTCTCCATAGTACCTTGACTAGAGGGATAACCTTATTCCTTAGCACTTTTTCTTCTCGTGCCAAAATCTGGACTGGCTTCTCCTCATAAGTCAAATTTTCTCGAACCTCCATCGGTTCATGCTCAATTACGTGTGAGGGATCCGGAACATACTTCTTTAGCATTGATACATGAAACACATTGTGCACATATGCTAATTCTTGGGGTAAAGCTAACTTGTAGGCTACATTACCGACCCCTTCGATTATTTCGAACGGTCTTATATACTTGGGCTCAATTTCCCTTTCTTTCCGAATCGCATAACTCCCTTAAATGGAGCGTCCTTGAGGAAAACCAAGTCTCCTACTTGGAATTCGAGAGGCCTTCGGCGCTTGTCGACGTAACTCTTTTGCCGGCTAAATGCAGTCTCCATCCTTTGTCGTATGAGCTTCACGTTTTCTGTGGTCGTTCGAATGAAGTCAGTAGATACAAGCTCTTCCAAAATTTCGAAGTGAAGCGACCGTCGCGATCCGAGATTATCGTCTTCGGAATTCCATGATAGCGAACGATCTGAGCCACGTACAATTCTGTCAATTGTTCCACAGAGAAGCTGAGCTTGATGGCTATAAAGTGTGCCGACTTTGTCAATCGGTCAACGACCACCCAAATGGCGTCGTTGCCGCTAGGAGTTCGAGGCAGACCAACCACGAAGTCCATCGTCACTTGGTCCCATTTCCATTCTGGAATGGAGATTTTTTGCAATTCTCCTCCCGGACGTTGGTGTTCCGCCTTTACTTTTTGACAGGTAAGGCACTTACGGACAAAAGTAGCAACGTCGTTCTTCATTTTGGGCCACCAAAAGCTCTCCTTTAAGTCCTTGTACATCTTTGTGGCTCTGGGATGGACAGAGTACGGGGTCTCGTGAGCTTCTTTCATGATCTTTTCCTTCAATTCTTCCTCGTTAGGGATACACAATCTATTTTTTTGATAGAGTATGCCTTCATCGGATATGTGGAAATCGGACTCCTTTCCTTCTAAAACCTCATTTTTCGTCCTAAGCAGCGAGGCATCGGCTTCTTGTCGTTCTTTTATGCCATCCAAAATGGTAGGCTGGAAGGTTAGAGCAGTTAATCTTCCCGTGATGAGCTCGATTCTGGCTTCAATTAGCTCCTTTCGAAGAGGCTCGGTCAATGACCTGATTGACATCATCGAGGAAGACGACTTCCGACTTAGAGCATCGGCTACCTTGTTAGCCTTCCCGGGATGGTATCGGATATCTATGTCGTAGTTCTTAACCAATTCGAGCCATCTTCTTTGCCTCATGTTGAGGTCCTTTTGTGTGAAGATGTACTTCAAACTCTGATGGTCCGTGTACACTTCGCATTTTGTACCGTAGAGGTACTGCCTCCAAATCTTTAAGGCAAAAACTACCGCCGCAAGTTCCAAATCATGCGTCGGATAGTTCTTCTCGTGTTCCTTGAGCTGTCGCGAAGCATAGGCGATCACCTTTCCGTTCTGCATAAGCACTGCTCCCAATCCTATTTTGGAAGCATCGCTGTAAATTACGAAGTTTTCTTCCTCCACAACCGGGATTGTGAGGATTGGAGCGCTCGTCAACTTGCTTTTTAGCTCTTGGAAGTGCTCTTCACACTTATTGATCCATTCATATGCCTTCCCTTTTCTTGTGAGTGCGGTAAGTGGCGTCGCGATCTTAGCAAATCCTTCGACAAATCGTCGGTAATAGCCTTCTAATCCAAGGAAATTGCGCACTTCGGTGACATTTTTGGGGACTGGCCACTTACTTACCGTCTCAATCTTAGCCGGGTCTACGGATATGCCTTCTTTCGAGACTACATGTCCAAGGAAATGGACTCTTTCCAACCAAAACTCGCACTTGGAGAACTTGGCGTAAAGCTGATTTTGCTTCAAAATCCGTAGTGCAATCCTTAGATGCTCTTCATGCTCCTTTCAGTTGGTTGAACAGATCGTCGATCCTGGGCAACGGATACTTGTTCTTGATGGTGATCTTGTTCAACTCCCCGATAGTCGATGCACATTCTTAGAGTGCCGTCCTTCTTTTTAACAAACAACACCGGGGCTCCCCATGGTAAATAGCTTTGTTTGATGAATCCTTTATCCAGGAGCTCCTTCAACTGGACTTGTAATTCTTTAAGTTCAGCAGGCGCCATCCTATACGGTGCCTTGGATACCGGTGCCGATCCTGGAAACAACTCAATCTCAAAAGAGATTTCCCGTTCTGGTGGCAATCCTGGCAGATCTTCAGGAAAGACGTCCATAAACTCTTTGACTACCAGTACATCTTCCGGCTTACTTTCGGTCTCTTGCGTCTTATCTATCATGTTGGCTAGAAATCCCATACATCCTTCGCCAATAACTTTCTAGCCTTTAACGCCGAAATAAACATCTTCGGCTGCTTCGGGGTCAATCCTCGAAAATGAATTCCTTATCCCCAACTGGCTTAAACGCAACGGCACGACGCTGGCAGTCGATAACCGCGTTGTGTTTTCCTAGGAAGTCCATACCCAGGATAACGTCGTAGTCATATAAGTCAATGACGATTTGATTGACGTACATCTCTCTACCGCATATGATTATTGGAACATGGCGTATCCAATAATCAGACAACAAGATTTTTCCCCGGAGGGTAATGCAGTACGAAAGGTTCTTCCAATTTTCTCATTATCTCTACCTAGTTTCTTAGCAAACCTAGGTGATGTGAATGAATGCGTAGCTTCAGATTCAACCAACACATAAGCATCTTATTGGGCAAAAGGAAGCTGACCTGTCACCACCGTGGATGGTCCAGCTTGAGCATCCTCCTTTGTGTAGGCATAGATGCGTCCTTGCGGTTCTGGAGCTTCAGCTTGGCCTTGAGGAACTGCAGGTCCCTCCAGCTTCATCTGGGCGGCATATAACTGACTTCCCTGACCCGTCTGATAATTCTGCTGGTGCGGGACATGGGTAGTGCAATTCTTTGCAAAATGGCCTTCCTTGCCACACCGGTAACAGCGGTTTGTCCCTGCCCGGCAGTCTCCCGGGTGCCTTTTCCCACATTTCTGGCAAGGGGGAGTTCCACTGCTGTCAGGGGCATTCTTCTTTTGGGGAGGATTCTGATGGCTCCCTTGTCCTCCAGCATTCCACTTCCTTTTCTGCTGGGGGTTGCCATACGGCTTGTTGCTGCCGCGTTGGCCAGAAGGTCCTCCTTGACCTTTCTGCTGTGATGATTGGCCTTGTTTGGTCTGACTCTGCTTGGCTAGTGCCCCTTCCTCATTTCTTTCCTTAAACAACTGGGCCCGTTGCGCCTTGTTCTGACCGACCCAATATTCGGCTAGAACTGCTTGGCTGACGCACTCGTCGACAGTGAGCGGTGGGTGGGGGCTATTACTGATAATCACGGCTAAGTTCGGCCGGAACATTCTCATCATTTTTCTCACTTTGTCCCTCTCGGAACTGATGAGTTGAGGGCAGAGGCGGGCGAGCTGTTCAAACCTTCTTACAGCTTCAGCCACGGACAAATTTCCCTGACGGAAATTGATGAATCCGTCTTGCAGAGTTTTCATTACTTCCGTGTTGAAGTACTTCTCACAGAACTCTTCCACAAAGTCTTCCCATGTCATCTGGTTGACGTCCCGTCTGATTTGAACCGTTTCCCACCATAACCGGGCGTCTTTCTCCAACATAAAGGACGCGCAAAGGACTCTTTCTCTATCATCGAGTCCTAAGAAGTTTAGGGAAACTTGGAGATCGATGAGCCAGTTGTCGGCCTCAATCGGGTCCGTTGATCCTTCGAATTTCGGTGCCTTCATGCGCCGAAATTCATGGTACAGCTCTGCCGGGGTCCGAACACGAGGGGCTGGCGGAGCAGCTACCGGCGCCATTGGTGCTTCTGGGGCCGGTGGTCCTTGGTTCTGTTGGGCTATCTGAGCCGTAAGCCCACCTATCTCTCGTTGCTGGGCTAACATCATCTCTCTCAGCTCATTTAGTTGAGCTGTAAGATCGACGTTTTGGGCCTGTGCCGCTCGATGTCTTGGTAGCATGGTTCTGTATAGAAGTAATAGAATAAGCTTCTTACTTTTAAAACGTTCATCATATCTTTTATACAGAACCATAATTTTCTTCTCATAAACATAGTTTTTTTTTTTTTTTTATAGGAAAATACATAATTTCCTCATCATGGGCATACATTACTTGTTTACCACCATCGAGCTAGGGCACAACCTAACGTCATTCTCACAACCAACCTTTCCAGTGCAAACCATCGATATGCGTTGAACACGAAAACCTATTTTCTAAACGTAAGAAAATAAATTAACTTACTTGGGCTATTGCAGAACGATGCGGAGCGAGACGAAGTAGGCTGGCAGGATACCGCTCTGATACCAACTCTGTGACGCCCCCTTACTACGTAGGGCCGTCACTCCTTACCTTACATTACTTACTTACTTACTTTACTTGAAAATTTGGGGATATATTTTTTTTTTGACTTTCTTAAAACTCCTATCTCTTTTTTTTTTAAACTTACTTATAAAACATTTGTCTTTAGTAATACTTCATTACTACTCAAGTAAACGATTACTTAAGGTATTTAGTTCCAAAATACCATAAAGCATAATTTGTCTTTTACCATACATACTTATATACAAAAACTTCTTTACATCAAAAGATTTGCGGAAACTATGCGTAGTGGTATCCATACCGCCTTCGTCTGCCGCCACACCGCTCCAATAATGCCCAGCATTAAGCTGCGGGTTTCTTACCTACAGTATGAAATATAACTGAATGAGCTTTCGCCCAGTAAGCACAAACATATCTCACAAAACATTTAAAACATCATGAAAAACATACATCATCATATGCATATGCATGAACCAATTATGTTCCAATTATGCATTTCTTTTAACTTTCTTACCTTTCTTATGGGCCCCTTAGTGTACGTACCCTTAATAATATAGCGCGCCGCTGAGTACAGTTAGATAGGGTTGCAAGTCCCTAACTGCACCAGGAAACACAAGTGACTCCACCCTCTTACATCAGCGCGAGGGGAATCCATAACTTGTATATAAAAATCCTCCACCTTGGTGTAGGTTGGTACGACACTTTACTTGTGACTTCTTACCATGTTATTTATCTTTAGTGAACATACCATATGATGTCACTACATGATAACATACTTTATATCTCATTAATAACATGGCATGGCATTCTTTTCATTCATGGCATTTGCAAACATGACATTTTCATAAACATGACATTTTGCAAATATAGCACTATTATAATCTTTTACAAAATAGAACTTTTTATCACACAGTATTTTACGAAAATAACACCTTCTATAAACATGGCATTTCGCAAAAATAGCACTTTTCATAAACATAGTATTTTACGAAAATAGCGCATTTTATAAACATGGCATTTCGCAAAAATAGCACTTTTCATAAAACATGGCATTTCATAGATATAGCACACAACATATTGCAGCATATTTGAAAACCACATACTTGAACATAATTTACTAGTTTTCATACTGCAGGTGAGGTTTGTACTTACCTCTAGTGCCGTATCCTTAGAATCGCGTTCCTTAAATCGTCGGCAACGGCAATTCACTTTCCTGATATACCCAAAAATATAGGATCAGGATCCTTTCGTAAGGTGTTGATGACCTACCAACACTCACATTTTACTTTTGGTTGTATGTCCCCTATTCATGATATCCATCTAGGCCATATTTATCCCTATTCTTTATTGAACTTGGATAATTCCTTATGAGGTTACATTAGGTAACCCTTTGGTTTAGAGCCTTGTTCTACTAGTGGGCTTTGCTCATACATCCTTGTTATTGGGTTATTTCCATTAACCCTTTAAGTCTTAGCCCAATATACATGTGGGTATCCCTTAGGGTTATATTGGGTAACCCTTAAGGTTAACCTTAATTAACCTTGGGTCAACCTTTTGTCAACCCTTGGTTATTCTTGGGTTTGTAACTCGGATATAATATCCGGTTACCGTTCGTAATCGGCTTGCTTACCAATTTTTTTTTTCTTTAAAATTTCTTTTCCTTATTTTTGGAAAATCTTGTGTAATTAATCTCCCAAAAATCCTTCATTTTGCTTATAAAATTTCTAACCCTTTTAATTAGAAAATTCATTGGCTCAAATTCATTATTTTCTGTAACTTGTAATTTCTTGGTTGAAATCCTCTTTTTCTTTACTTTGGAGAAAATGTGAATTTCAAACCCGAGCCCTTAAAATTCATGGTTTTCGAAACGAATCATTTATAAAATCATTTGGGGTCGGAAACCGCCTTTGGAATGGTTTCCGATGCTAAAATGACCATTTTAGAACACTTCATGATTTTTCTAGAAAAGATTTTCGTGAGATTCAATTGCTTGATTTCGGACTCTCTGCGCGTCTCTCACAAAACGCGCCCAGTTTAAAAATTGGCTCGGAATCTGAAAAACTTTTCTTCACGAAAGTTGTAGCTATCGAAAAATGCTAAAACTTTCATGTTTTACATAAAATCTAGTTCGGCCTAGATCAGTACCAGTTTTTATTTGAAAACGGGTTAAATCTGAAAAACGGTGTGGAGAACGTCCCAGGTTTCAGCCACGGGTTTCGGGTAAAACGAAGGCCTTTGGAGCCTTATTTCGAGATTCTGTCCGCGTTGTCCTCTAGGAAAAGTTGTTCCGAACAACTTTCGTGTTTTGAGTTTTTCCCCGTTTGGCCTCTAAAGGCCTTATATTTTCGTTTTTCCAAAACTGCTCAGGTTCGAAACCGAACTGGCAGCTTGGTGAGTTACTTCGGTTTACATCTTAAGTTAGCATACAATAAGGGGGGTGCCTTGGCAGATTTTTGGCCTAATCTTATGGGACATACAACCTATCTTCTAGCATGAAAAATCCATCATTTTCATGCACAAATTTTTAAAGAAAATCAAGCATCAAAGTCAGCCAACCAACCTAACCTTATCAAGCACATACACACCATAAATGAGGGCAGAAAATTAAATGGACTTATGTCCTTACAAATCTCTTGAATCAACCTTAAAAACACTTAAATAAAGCTTAGATTCAAGGTGGTTTAAGAGATTTTACCTCAACCCAAGTTAGGGTTTTGAAATTCCAACTTTCCTTCCTTCCTTGGCTTGCTCTTAGCTCACGGTTTCTTCCAAGAAATGCATCCAAAAATTTTATTGTTGTTAGCTCTAAGGCTCCTCTAAAAACCGACCCTTAACATAAAGAAAAATCCAAGATCACAAGAAGAAAAACCAAGTTTTTTTTTTTTCTTACCTTTTCTCCTCTTGCTTTGCTCGGTTTTCCTTCCCCAAAAGCTCACCAAAAATATTTCAAATCCTTCCTAGCTTGGCTCACGGTTTTGGGTACAAAAATGAGATCCAAGAGATTTTTTTTTTGTTAGCTTATTCTCACCTCAAAACCGAGCATTATCAAGGATAAGATTCCAAAAATTTTCTTTTTCCTCTTTTTCTCTTGCTCTTTGGTCGGCTTCCTCTTGGTGGATTCACCAAAAACCTTCTCACTTTCTTGCTCACTCTCTTGTTCGGCCAACACACTCCAAAGCTCACCAAACTTTTTGAAATTCTCTCTAGCTCTCCTCTCTCTCTCTCCCACGGATTTGTGCTGAAATTTTCTGAAGAAGAATGCCAAAAGTTGGCTGCCTTGGGAAGGGAAATGAGAAGGGTTTGCTTGCCTCAAAACAAGGCTTTAAGTCTTGTCTTTCTTGTCCATAGGTGTAGCCAAAATTAAGGGGATTTGGGGGGTGTTGCAGCCGGATTTTGGGGAGAGGAAATGCATAAGTTTGACTCATTTTTGTTCAACAAAAATGACTAGAGAGTGAAGGGATTTGATGGATAGGAGTGGTTGCACCTTTTCCTTGATTTAAGGCTTGATGTCTAGCCTTTGTTCCCATTTTTTTTTCTTTTCTTTGTTGAATTGCCGACCATGATGGAGGGGGATAGAGGGCTGCCAGATTTTAAGGAGAAAATGGCATGGGTTTGGCTCATTATTTTAAACAAAAAGTGACTAGACTTGATGGACAAAAGTTGGTGCACTTTTCTCCTTAATTTAAGGCTTTTCCATTTTTTTTTCTTTTCCTTTGTGTCTCCCATGTATGGTTGGCCATCATGCATGGTAAAATCCACATAATGCAACTTTGAGTTAGTGGGGGGTGATGTCAATAGTTGATGTCATCTTCCACTAGCTCTTCTAAGGCCTTGTTTGGCCATTTCGGTCTTTCGCAGCTCTTTTAGCGCTCTACAGTTATTTCCAACACTGTGATGAGCATTCTTATTTTATATTTTGATCCAAAATTATTCCATGTAAATTTGGACCGAAACTCTCTTTCTCCAATTTTTCGGAGACCTTTTTGCCCTTAATTCTTTTTCGGTGTGCTTGATTTTTCTAGGGTGGATTTACGGCTTATAAAACTCCATTTTCGAAGATTCTTTCCATATTCCTTCATCATACTTGTAAAGTCGACGTTGTGACCCGTCCCGGTCAAACTTTGACTTTTTGGTCAACCCTTTGACTTTTGGTCAAACCTTTGACTTTTGTCAAATTTCATCCTTTTTCGTTCTTTTTCCTTCAAAAACTTCATTCTTGGCTCGTAAAACATTAATTGAGTCTCAAAATCATTAAATGAGGACTCGAACATCGTTTAGATAAAATTATGAATTTATTATTATTATTCATAATGTTTCATATCACCTCATTGATACATAAATTAGACTTTAATTCCTTATGAACAAGGAGATTACAAGTCTTCAAAATTTCGGGTCTTACATTTTGTCACTAATTTCATGAGAAATTAAACCAAATGGGATACATTACCACAGTTTAGAAAATTCAGAAGGAAAATTTCTAAAATTAAAAATTCATGGAACGAGATGCTAAACTATGACAACTTAAGGGGTAAAAGCGCTAAGTACAGGTATACAGATTTGATTATATTTTTTATTTGGAGAGGTCATTAATTACCTGTATAACATAGGCCTTTCCGAGGGACTCTCCGCTTGCAGTTGACATGTCCACAGCCATCTTGAAACTAGTTGAGAATGGGACTCTTCAAAGGATTCATGATAAATGGCTCACTAAAAGCGCTTGCAGCTCAGAAGGTGCAAAGCAAGAAGCGGAGCGTCTTCAGCTCAAGAGCTTTTGGGGGCTTTTCCTGCTCAGTGGCGTATCTTGCTTGCTTGCCCTGCTACTATACCTCATTAAAATGTTGCATCAATTCTCTAAGCGTTCCGTTCACCGCTCCCAATCCACCTTCTGTCTCCGTTCGTTTCTGTCATTTATTAACGAAAAGGAAGACGTGTCAAGCCGGTCGAAGAGAAGGCGGACTGAGACTTCTCCTAAGAAAACCGTTCGTGAAGATGGAACTATCAACTCCCTTAATGTAAGAGTATAGTATTCAGCTTATGCACAAGCTTGTGATAGCCAGTTCCTTGTTGTCGCCTTTTATGTAAATGTAGTACTATTAAGGCTTGTAATATTTGATTTTTTATGATGAACGTTTAAGTAGTTGCATTTATGTAATCAACTTGAATATTAGAAGAAGAAAGTTTGTGCTAATCTGATTACCAATTCACGTGGTGTGTACCTAAAGAAAACATTCATATACATGAATTTGAAGTACCATGGCAGTGGACTTAACCTATCAAATATTTGTTTAGAACGCTAGGTTTTTTTTTTTTTCTTTTTTCTTTTCTTTCTTTCTTTTTCTTTCTTTTTTTTTTTTTTTTTTGTTTTTTGTTTTTTGTTTTTTGTTTTTTGTTTTTTGTTTTTTTTAAATGCTGGCTTATGCGAGTTACACGAAAGAGGAAGTAGAATCCCTTTGTTAATGTTGTAGGTAAGGTGTGTCCTTCTAAACTTGAACCGTAACTTTCCCTTCATTAATTTTCTCCTTCTAAACTCAAACCATATTAGAGTTTAATCGGTGCTTAATTCTTATTTGTTTTGTAGACTTTTTTTAAAAAAATTTTTAATGTTCATCAAAGTGTTTTTACCTGTTCTTGATTGAATGTCAAGATATAGGATGTATTGGCGTTCTTAGTTTCGGACAAAAAATTGCACCAAGACTATTCATAATGATTTATATATTATGTTGTGAAGTCTAACTAATGAAAAATCAGAGACTAAATGAGTGAAAAATAAATTCAAGGATCAAACTTTTCATCTCTTGAAAAATCAAGGGACCAAGAGTAAAGAAAAAATGCCTAAAATATTTAAAGATTAAATTTGAAAAATTGATAAAAATTATGAGATACATATATAGAGGAATACTCTCATGTTCGACAATCAAATATGAACAATACTCGTAACATCTTATTTTGTAACTTGTTACTATTAGTTGATGTACATATAACTTTCTATTAAAAATCTTATAACGTGGACTGTTAAAAACTAACAGTGCAAAAGTATAAGTATCACTGATAAATATTATATTATATTGAATTAGTTGTTACAATAGTGTACAAAAAATGTTAAAACTGTCATTATGTACATGTGTCGCACATGAGAGTTCTTACATTTGTATATGTTTATTTTTAAGTAATTTTCTACAACTACGTATCAAAAAAAGTAATTTTCTACAATTTTTTTTATTTTTTTAGGGAAAACTTTTTTATTGTTACTTATTAGTACATGCTTAATATTTGTCATTCGGTTTACTCAGAAGTTATTTGGCTTTCCATTTCAAATCTAAAATTTTTATTTCACTTTTTATCTTTTTTAAAAAACACAATAAAAATTATAATTAATTTTTTTAAATTAAATAATTTTAACTTAAAAATTTTTATTTCAAATTGGTGTGTTAGTGTTTGAGTAGATTTTTCCTTTGATAACTAAATAGTGACTCCATAAAAGCGAAGACACGTGGGGTCAACTCCAACATTGTGTCAATCCAACAGCTTTAAATTTATTCTGCATTTAAAAAGGCCAAAACTGATCAAGATATTTTAACAGAAAGCCAAATTAAATGACAATCCAGTCACATGTGATCTATCAACTACATTCGGACAGTCTCTTAGATTAGTGTAAAAAAAAAAATCTGTAGTTTAGGTTAATTTAATGGAGTGTTTGGGAACTTATCAATAAAAAAAATTTAAAAAAAAAAAAAAAAAAAAAAAAGCTGTCTTCGGAGTGTCTATATCAAATAAACAAAAAAAAAAAAAAAAAACTACCTTAGGAGAGGAAGCTCCCAAGATGAAAGGGTAATTTTATGCTGTGGGAGGGTTTTTGTTTTATTTATAATTTTTTTCCTCGTATATGGGAAACAAAAATTGTCCTTTGGAAGAAAAATAAACAATAAATTATTGTTATTGTTTGCTGTTTCACGAAAATAAGAGAGCAGCCTACAGTATTTTCTTTCCAAAAATAAATAATAAAAATAAAACACACACACACGCAAACAATACCTGCAATTTTCTAATTTTCTCTGCAAATTCCTGCAATTTTTTTGAAGGATTATGTCTTTGCTAGGTATAAACATTTCAAACAAAAAATATCAAAATATTTGACAACTTCGAGCATCTCTGATGGAGTATTAAATAGATATGTCAATATCAAATTTTAAAATTTGGGTTAAAAAAATTTGGCCTCTAGCAGATTTTTATTTATTTTAATAATTTTGACAAATTCTAAATTTGATTCCTATTGGTTGGTAGCTAACATTTTCAACTAATTTTTTCTCATTTTAATTATTTAAACATTGAATTAATTTTTATGAATTTCAAAGCTTAAATGTTTATGATAGAAGATAAATAGAGCATTATAAATAACATTATAAATTTGAGAGTAAAATCTCAAATATACAATATAATATTTTTGTATTAAACATAGAATTGACATTGACATTTACATTAAAAATGGTCATAATATCATTGTTGTTAGGAAACTTTTTCCTAACGTTTTATTGGCATCTTTGATTTAAAAAATAATGAGCTGAAATTTCTGGATTGATTTTGTTTAGGAAATATTTTGTTCACACTTTCCTTTTTCAAGAACAAAGCTGATGAGCACCTGTCTGAACAGGCTGAAGCATATGGTAAGTTTCATATAAAGATAGTTAATCAAGAAACTCCTCTGGATCCATTTGGATAGATTGGATTATTATGTGAAGCCCAATATAAGATAGAAGTTTCAACATTCTATATTTTTCTTAGCTTGTCTTTCCCAAAACTGTTGGAGAATCGTTCTAAAATATACAAAGTCATTTTGGGGAGGTTTTTGAACTGCATACGAGTCTGCTAACTTGAATTAATCTTATTTGAATCAGAAAAATCCAAGTTTCGTATTTTTATGTAGATTTGATCTTTTAGAATTAGGAAACTACCTCTTGTTTGCACAAGTCAACTCTTGATCTTTATGCGTTAAAAGTGATTTAGAGCATTCATCGTAATGCTTATCAAAGGGTGTTCATGTAACGTTTCTCACAGAGCTTAAGAGTCAGAGAAAACAAGAGTATTTAGGCTTACGCATGTCACTCTCAAAATCTTGTGTATCGTAACCATGAGCTCAGAGTACGTTAGTCAAAACAAAGGTGAGCCGTTAAGTTTAGTTTGGGCATATAAGCATTTAAGTATTGAGAGTATGATTGAAAAAATTAATGTACTACATATATAGGAAGTGAATGGTTAAGATTAATTAGGAGTAAATCCAAGGATGGAGGATTGATTAAGAATTGTGATTAGATTGGAAATCAATGGTCAAGCTTTGAATTTTAAGTGACCAATAAGAGTTAAAGACAAGGATTGATATGGTGGAGTATCCAGTGGATGAGAACAAGGATGACAACCTTTGATCAACGGTAGAAAAATTGGAAAAAGGAAAAACAAAAATAAAAATAAAAAATTAAGGGGGAGATTCGGATTGTTGTAGTCAAAAGTAAGAAGAAATTTGAACAAATAAGAAACAAGAAAGTAGTGCACGCATACAACTTCAAGTAAGAGATGACATAGCTTGTTTTGATAATATGACACAAAGAAGGTACAAGTAAAAGCGACCACTTGTCGCCTACTTTGTTAAACAAAATTTTCACACCAATCCCCTCCCTCAAGTGGCAAGAAGGTAATGGAAGAATCAGCCAATATTTTCCATTTTATCCCTCGAAATACAGCTCCTTTAAAGCAAATGTTGACTAAACATAGGCCCCCCATATCTCACTTTATTCGCACAAAGTTAAAGCTTAAATCTAGCATCTTCTAGCCTCCACCAATCCCCAAAAACCACCAACATTACCCCTCATCTCCAACACCCCTCTAATACTCATTGCCTTCCATTTTCAAGCTTCAAGCAACCCCATTACTAAGTTTGAAGAAGTGTGAAGTGGAGTTAGAAGACATGTTACTAGAGGTAACCTAGATGTTCTCTTTGTCTTTTGATCATTTTTAGAGAACTAAAGCATGTTGTGTGGTTAGAATCTTAATATTAGACTTCTTCTTACCTAGGAAAAGGTTTTGAGAAGAACTTTGAAGGCCTGAGGTCTTAAAGAATCTATGGCAATTCGGTAAGATCTATGAACTTTGTTAATGCTTGTGGTTGTTGTGATAATATGACATCAATTATAAACTTTAGTATGAAAAAAAAAATTTATATGGTAAGATTCTACAAAGAATGAGTTTCATTTAGAATCACTTGTTTTATTTATCTATGTGCATTTGAAGTTGTAACACAAAAATGGAAAGAAAATGAACCTTTGAGGTATAGTTTATACATGGGTCTTATGAAATATGAAGCTAAAATTTTTGGATTATAAATTATAAATCTACAAATTAGATTCTTTAAGCTTTTCAATACAGTATCATGCGTCTCAAACAGAAAAATATACAATATTTGGTGAATTTTACAATTTAAGACTGTGAACCGAGATGTTTTGCTAGAATCCCATACCAGTCATGGGTTTTGTATGTTTTGAATTAGTAAATCATAATGTTTTGCAAACCTATTTATGTTGTGTAAACTAGACATTATAAGCATTCTAATGGCATATCGTTTGCCTTATTTGAACTTATGAGTGAATTGTTATGATGTTTTTAAATTTTAACCACAAATTTGGGCATATGATACATATATGAGATCAACAGTAAGCAAACCTCATTATACGGCATGTAAAGCTCAAACAATTAAGAAAATAACTTTGTGGTTGTAAAGTAGATATCTCAAACTTTGAAATGAGCAATCATATATTTAAAATGGATGGGTACATAATTTTAAATAAATCACATAATATTATATTGAAATTTGGTAAACTGAGATTTTACTATAGGACACTAAGGAAAAAGTCCATACTAAAGTTTGAAATCCTTGAAATTTTAGAAAATGAATTATAAGGATAGAAACTAGATACTTCAAGTTTTTCAACAAATCATCAAGTGTCCAAAATAGAATTATATACAAATTTAAATAAATTTTCACAAATTTAAATAAATTTTACAATTTAAGATCTCACATTGACAAAGTAATTAAACATTAAAAATATAACATAATAAAATAATAACATAATTATTGATGAAATGAATTAACCACTAAATTTATGATCAACTAAATGTGAAAAACCCTAACCTTATAAGTTGAACCACAAGTTTTTAGGTAGACCAAGATAGAGTAAAATAGAGAATTACTAGACATACACTAAGAGACTACATTAGCCCAATTTAATGTGAACAACTAGTAGAAATGGACCTTAAAAGCCTAATAATCCATAAAAGAAAACATACTTAAGAGTATACACTTAGGTGACTTTTAGTCACCAAGGCGATGTAGGCTGATTAATTAATTAAGATATGAATTAATAAAATAATAAATTAACAAAAATAGAAGAAACTATGATTATGTTAATAAAGTTAATTTGTAATTAATTAAAATAATTAATTAATATTAATTATTTATTTAAAAGAGCTAATAAGTGATAATTACTTATATAAGCAAGATTATTATATTGAGTAAATACATATAATCATTAATTATGAATATAATTATTACTATAATATTGGATGTTTAACTAGATATTAATTAATCATTAATTAATGATATAATTATTAATAAAATTATAGATGATTAATTAGAGATTAGTTAAATATTAATTATTAGCATAATATAATTATTAATATAAGAATTAATAATTGATAATTATTATATGAGAAAGAATATTTAAGTAATATAATTAATTATTAATGATATAAGTATTATTTAGTCAATAAAAATTTTGTAATTTATTTATAATTACTTAACTAAATAAATTAATAATTAAGTACTACCTAATTATCTAATTGATTAATTGATTAATTAATCAATTAAATTATATTTAGCAGAAATTTATTTAACATTTAATAATTAATATGAATCAATTATTAAGGTAAGTTATGATGTAAGAAAATTAATCTCACTTTAATTTATAAAAATAAATAAATAGATAGATAAAATAATACAATTATGATTTTTTCTAATAATCAGATATTCTTAAATCAGGACAATTATTCAAACTTGTTTAGTAGGAGATACTAGTTCAGTTCAAAAGTTTAAGTGCATAAGACAAGTAATTATAAACCTCACCTATAGCATTAAATAAAATGTTTTCTTTGTTGATATTCTATGTTTGCTATAATTTTCCTTGATGATGTGATGAATATATGAGTTATATATATTGTTTTGATTAAGCAATTGACATGTATAATTTCTTTTGTACTATTATGATCAGCATGATACCTCATAGATAATTATGTCATAATAATAGATGTATAGTGACATGAAATCTACATATTGTCACAATTAATAAAAATGAGACTAATGAAAAATAGGATAAAGTGTCGTACTAACCTCCGATTAGTCGAGGTGATATGATAAGAATGAAAGTTAAAAGTTATAACCTTAGAGGTTGTAAGAGAATTGCTCCCCTAACTCCCCATTAGTCGTGAGCATATGGATTCGATATAAGGGCCCTTAAGCAGACAAAACATATATATAATAAATCAAAATTGAACACACATAGATCGCATGTATTTTTAAATATAGTTTATACTTGCTGAGAAAAAGCTCATTCATGTGTGTTCATATTACAGGTAACGCGGGTAAGTACACTACTACAAACAGCAGATTACACGACGGTAATTACACGACGGTTTCCAAAACCCGTCGTGTAAAATCACTTATACACGATGGTTCACAAAAAACCGTCGTGTAATCAGAACTTACACGACGGTCGATAGTTACTGTCGTGTAAAGTCAAACCTTACACGACGGTCATAATGGACTTACCGTCGTGTAAGTAGCCAGAAAATCATCGGATTAGACGACGGTTTCTTTTGGACCGTCGTGTAAGGGCTTGAACCTTACACGACGGTCAAATTGACCGTCGTGTAAGCCCCCCAAAACAGAGAGATTACACGACGGTCCCTAGAGACCGTCGTGTAAGGCCCAGATTTTGACCTTACACGACGGTCCCTTGGACCTTCGTGTAATCTCACCCAAAAAATAAGGGGCTTACACGACGGTCCAAGGGACCGTCGTGTGATTTTTGGAAGATTACACGATGGTTTCCAAAAACTGTCGTTTAATCTTCCGAAAATCACTTTAAAAATTTAAAATTTTGTGCTTTAAAATTTGCGCGTAAACCTTAACTTAAATCCACTTTTCTCATCCTTTATCATGCTTTTTATCTTTCTCCTTCTCGACCACTTAAAGATTTATCCTACCCACTATCTCCTTCACCCTTCCGCCGACAGCGCCGATGCCTTACCCTCTCTCTTATTCTCCCGGTGATGCCGCCCACCTTCCATTCTTCCTCATTCGACCGTCGCCCGCAAGGCCGCCATCCCCTCCCCTTCATTCTCCCGTTGCCTTCCCCTCTCTCTCTCTATCTTGTGCTACATAACAGAGGGAGACATTGGGTTTTGCGAGTCATTGACCCATGGGAGGACCTCGTCCTTTATTTTGATCCTCTTCAAGAGAAGAAATGAGACAATTTTACTGAGCTCATAAGCATGTAAGTCAATTTTAGTATGTTCATTTTTTATTTAATCTTAATTATATGCATCTTAATTAGTTTCAACTTTACCAATTTGCTAGGGCCCTAACGGATTGGAAGATTACGGTCGGCGAAGGGATAGAAGGAGACGAGATTGTAAAATGAAAATCTCGAACCGGCATTGTCCTCTCCAAGAGGGAAGTGTTGAATGTAGTTATTTTGTTTTAGGTTTTATAAAGAATATAGTGTTGAATGGAATTGACGTACTTAAAAGTAAAGAATTTTTCACTAGTTAGGATTTGGATTTGATTAGGGGAGAATGGTGTGGCCATGTAATGCAATTCATTAATCTTGTAATATATAGTAATTGGTATGTATTTTTATTTTGATCAATGACTGGTATGTAATATAGGGGTTAGGCCACCCGTTGGAAATCAGGGAAAAAACCCCATTTTTTACAAAAAAAAAAAAAAAAAAAAAAAAAAAAAAAAAAAACCGACGGTTCTCGGAGGGAACCGTCTTCGAACCGTCGTGTAAAGTGATACTTTACACGACGATTCCCTCCGAACTGTCGTGTAAAGCTCGGCTCTATATTACACACTTTACACGACGATTCTCGGGAGGAACCGTCATGTAAATCACTATTTACACGACGGTTCCTCCCGGGAACCGTCGTGTAAAGCTCACTTTACACGACTTTACATGACATTTCTCCAAAGAACCGTCGTGTAATATTTGTCAATTTGTCATTTTCTCCTACTATATTTCTCGTTTCGACGACGGTTTTTAACTGTCGTGTAACATTAATATACCACGACGGTTTTTAAAACTGTCGTGGTATCTTCCACGACGTTGGATTATACGACGGTTATAGAACCATCATGTAAAGTTTACACGACGGTAAAAACCCGTCGTGTAAACCGCAATTTTTACTAGTGGATCTTGATGGATATATGTTCTTCATTGTAAGGAGATCAAAATCATATATTCATATGCTCAAAATGGTAATCGGGTGAATGAGAAATTGATACTCAAAATGTGCCCATTAGTATTGGAATTTGTTGGAAAAATTGCTGAGAATGTGGAGTCCTATATTGCTTAGGCACAGAGGCTTGATAGACATTATAAGTGATTGCACTTGTGGTCTTGGGTAAGATGGCATACCCAAAAGGCTCTCTCATGTGGACAGGGGAGGGTGGTTGTCAATTACGGCCCCAGTGGGTCTTGAAGCCTATAAAAGGAGGCCTCCACAAGCATGATTGACACATATTTGAACACACAACACTAAGTTCTTGTTTTTCTTTGTTCTTTGGCATTTTTCTCCTGTAGTCAGTTTTGGTTGATTTGGTGATAGAGGAAAGGCTTTGGTTTCAAGTTCACCGGCATTGGCTTTTTGATCGTACTGGACTACCGTTGTTCATTGTTGTCTCTTGGAGAGATAGACATCCGTTGAAGTCTCGCGCAATTACCAGAGAAGGCGAATCTTTTTTAAAGAATGTGTGTGATACATGTGCCATGGTGTTTTTTATTCTCGTGCTATTATATTTGGGTTAAAGTTGAATTTCCGATTGTAGCTATTTTCATTTTCATATAATATATATATATATATTTTTTATATATTGAATTTGTTCGTTGTTTATGCTCCATGTTTTCTAACATCATTTTATAGTTTTTTGGGAGAAAACATCTCATAAATAATTTAGGGAAATAGCAATAAGGAATAGCAAATTTTGAATGTGTTAATGAAATTTAGAGTATAATTTTTAAATGATAGTAAATTATAGCATATTCTCACTTTTCTTTGAAATTTTTTCCAACTTTACCCATTTTATTACCCTTTCCCTCCAACTCTGTTTCCTCTCTCCCCCTCACTCTATCTCACTATCTCTCCCACTCTCAACGACTGGAGTATGCAGCAGTGATGATGGAGAAGGTGCTATGATGGGACAAAAAGCACACCGCTATCATCGAACTCAGCTTCTTCTCCAGCAATGATTTCCCTAATTTCCTGTCGCAATCTATTTTGTGTCTTTGGAATTTGGTTTTTTTTTTTTAGCAGGTTGAATCTCGATCAAAATGTTATGAGCAATTCCAAGGAGATCACGATTCTAAGGAGCTGGTGACGTTCGTTTTTGTCAATTGCGACGACGACGAAAAACAGTGGAGAGAGTGAGAGAAAGTAGAGAGGGGACAGAGAGGAGAGAGAGGAATGTGAGAAAATAGGGAGAGAGAAGTTTTGGATGTGTCAGACTATATGGGTTTTGTCCACGATGGCAAGTTTCGTTGTTTTGTAACATGTTGGCGATGGGCGACAGAGCTGGTTGGGAAGTTAGGATATTTTTTCCTTCAATTGCTCCAGCGACTTCCAATCCATTGTTTTTTTTTTTTTTTTTTTTTTTTTTTTTTTTAATTTTTTTACAAATTTGGGGTAAAATTATAATTTATTAGTAAATACTATATTTTTGGTGAGTATTTATTAAAAATATTATACTAGATTTATTAAAAAATATCGGATTTACTTGAAAATACGGGATTTATAAGGAAATACTAGATTCAATTACAAACAAAATTACGTGTCATATTCACAAGAAAACAAGTTATTATCTTAAACGTACTCAATCTACTTAAAAATGATTTACAAGAAAATAAGTTATTATCTTGAAAATATTGAATTTACATGAAAATACTGGATTTACTTACAAACAAAATTATGTATCATATTTACAAGAAAACAAGTAATTATCTTTAAAATATTGGATTTACTTGAAAGTGCTGTATTTACAAGGAAATACCGGATTTTATTACAAACAAAATTATACGTCATATTTACAAAAAAAATAAGTTATTATCTTGGAAATGCTAGATTTACTTGAAAATATCGGATTCACTTAAAAATACCGGATTTAATTACAAACAAAATTTATGTGTCATCTTTACAAGAAAACAAGTTATTATCTTGAAAATATCGGATTTATTTGGAAATACCAGATTAATTACAAACAAAATTATGCATCATATTTACAAGAAAACAAATTATTATCTTAAAAATTCCAGATTTTTTGAAAATGATCTACAAGAAAACTAGTTCTTATCTTGAAATATCAAATTTAGTTGAGAATACCAGATTTAGGATTTATTATTAAATACTAGATTTACCAAGAAATTATATAAAAGTAAATAAAATAATTACAAATAAATATGAGAATTTTTAGAGAAAAAATACCGTATTTACTAATAAATACTGGATTCATTAAGAGTAAGAAAATACCGGATTAAAAAAAAAATCGGATTTGCTGTGAATAAACTCTTTATTAAGTGCGTGTATTTGTTATCCACTAAATATTTATTAATTTTTATTTTTTTAATAATATTTGTGTTTCCTATTTTATTTATTATTTCACATTTAACGCTACAATGGAGGTCGTCGTCGGAGAGGCAACTCGCCCAAGCTGCCGGGGGATGTTGGATCGCAATTCCTGTCGTCGTGCGAGGTCGCACTTGCGAAGTAGATCGGAACCAATCAGCCGTCGCAGCGAGATTGTGGTCCCAAACACATGCGAAAAACCACCGCGATTTTGAGATTCCAGCAAGCTCGAGAGTTTCATTCCTGCAGCAATGAAAAGATGGACAGCTGATGGAACTCGGAATCTCCGTTCGTGCTGAGCTCCGGCGAAGTGGTGAATAACTGCTAGATCTGACAGTGTTGGTGGAGATCTGAAGCACCGTCGTCTAGGTTCGAAACCTCTGCCATCATTTCGCTGCAACGAAGTTCGCGATTTACTTTGGAGTTTCAATGTTGACGGTCGCATACTCTGTTGGCAATGACTACTGTGTTTCTGGGAAGAGAGCCGACGGCAGCTTCATTTATCCAAAAAACTCTGTGTGTATGTGTGTGTGGTTTTTTTTGGGATCGAAGTGGAGTGTGCAAGATTTTTTCAAGGTAATTGTTATGAGTTGACTAACTAAGGTCGTACTGACTTCTTTGTTCAAAATAAATAAATAAATAAATAACTAAAATAGAATAAAACAAAGACTACAAATAAAGATCAGAAAACAGACACAAAATTTGCCTGACTGTCGAATAATAAACCATACAATTCACCCAAAAAAAAAACATAGAAAGAAAGAAACAATAAACCATAGAAAACCAGCATCAAAATGAAAGAAAAACTAAAGTTATTTTCATTGAGAACGTCCAAAGACATAGACCGATGAAGTGACACGAAACTAGTTGATTTATTATATTATAAAAAAATAAAATAAAATAAAAAGCCAACTAGCTTTACTGCTTTAGGTGCTTTAATCAGCTCCTAGATCTTAATTCCTCGTCCCTCGGGCGCCTCTTTGCTGAAGACTTATTTTCCATATCAACAACGTATAGAAAATGTCATCAAGACGTTCAAAGTACAATCTTCTCCATCTTTTGCAAAAGACAAGTGGTCCAATGACAACTCCAAATCCCACAAAGAACCCGATTTCAACGCAAATAAGATTCCAATTAATCTCACTTCCAGAATCTGAATGCGGCTCGCTTGGTTCATTTGGCAACGACACTCCCGCTCCTTCGTCTGTGCTATCATTCGTCAACGGAGGACCGTACAATCCTTTGTTACCGATGAAGGAATCTGCTAAAAATGTCTCCAATTGATTACCCTGTGGAATCCTGCCCACTAGTTGGTTAAACGAGAGGTTCAGGAATGAAAGGAAAGTGAGTTGCTCCAATGAAGTTGGGATTGTTCCGCTCAAGTTGTTCCTCGAGAGATCTAGCGACTCAATCTGTCGCAAGTTCGCCAAAGACGAGGGGAGTCGGCCTGTGAAAGCGTTATTCGACAAGTTGAGGACACAGAGGGCTTGGAATAGTCCGACTTCCTCTGGTATTGATCCTTGGAAATTGTTGCTTGAAAGATCAATGCATGTAAAGATGGTTAGGATCTTTACCAGCTCCATCTCTTGACCCTTCGAGGTAACGGCAACTGTATCTTGTTAATACAGTAACGGGCTAAATACTGAAAATTCAAAAGAAAGTTTATCGAACTTTGACCGAGCTTTACCTTCATCGCCAATCATTGCCTGCCATTTCATTAAGAATTCTCTTGATAGTTCACCGCTAAAATTGTTGTGAGCCAGATCAAATATTTGAAAGATTCGTCCAGGCCCCATATGCGTCACGACATCCAATAGGCCCATAGAACTTGTTCGATCGCAGAACTAGAACTTGCAAGCGGGATAAGGTTAAAAAAATGGAAATGTGTCCGACATCTTATTCTTCCCAAGGTCTAGAAGCTCTAACGCAGAGCAGTTAGCTGGTGACTTCGGAATCTGCCCCTGTATCTGATTACCATTCAGAACCAATGTCCTCAAACTACAATTAACTGGAAATGAATCTGGGATTGGACTGGTTAAGTTGTTCCTTCGGAGATTCAGCACCCCAAGAGCCTTACTCATTGCAGACATACATTCTGGTAATCCGCCAAATAAATTGTTGTCAGAAAAATCAAGAACTTGAAGATAACTCGCCTTGCAAATTGATTCAGGTGCCGTTGAGCTTGTTGGAAGAGTGAGAGGATGCTACGCTTTTTGAGTTTGAATAATGGGAACAGGCCCTTCGAGATTGTTACCACTCAGATCAAGGATATCCAATGATGAGGAAGAAGTGTTCGGAAACTCAAGAAGATTACCCCTCAGTTGGTTGTTAGAAAGCTGAATTTTTTTCAATGATGGGAGAGTGAATAGAACTGAGGGAAAATTCTCATTCAGAAAATTATGTCGGAAGTCAATGTCGTCAAGCCTCAGTTTGTCTTCCCAGTAGATTAATGCAATTGGACCTGTGAAATTGTTATATGACAAATCTATATAAGCAAGTTGGGTAAGGTTTGCCATAGAGTTTGGGAGCGGTCATAAAATTGGCATATTGAACGGTCTAATTTGGACAAGTTTCTAAGGTTACCGAAAAAAGTTGGTAATCTTCCTGAAAATTTTGTGCCACTAAGCACCAGCCTTCGAAGAGCATTGTTCTTGGGAAATTCTGGCAAAGAACCTTTAAGAAACCAATTGTTTGATATGTCAATTATTTGAAGTGTTCGCACGTGAAACACATTTTTGGGAAATGTTCCTTGCATCCCGCAAGAGCGGAGACTCAAGGAAATTAGACTGGAGAAATTAGCACGGAATCTCGGCACCACTGGTGAAAAATATACACCATCAAGATACAACTCTTCAAGCTCAGTAAGGTTCTGTATCATATCCTAGCTAAGTTTGGGATCTCAAGTACAGGCAAATAAACTCCACGTCCATAGTAATTCCCCAATTGGCAAGGGAGATCAAGAGAGATAGAAATAAGAAGATGAGGCTAGGTTAGAAATTCAAAAAGATAGAGAAATTGGAAAAAGCTCAGTTCAAATGAGAGCAAGGAGAGCTAGTAGTATTTATATTATATTTGATATTGTACAAAGAATATTCTCTATAGCTATACAAGTGGCAAAGGCCAAAAGGAAAGGGCATAATAGAATAGAGAGACTTATGTGCTACAACTGACTATACAAAAACTAATTTACAGTCTAATATCTCCCCTCAAGCGAATCGGGTGAGGCACCACAGTGAGCTTGGAATGCAGAGCTATGAAACATGTAGAGGATAGTGGTTTGGTTATAATATCTGCTAACTGATTATAGGATGGAGTAAATTCAACCGCTAGTGACTTGTCTAAGGCACGCTCACGAACAAATTGATAATCAATCTCAATGTGCTTAGTTCGAGCATGTAAAACAGGATTGGCTGCAAGATGAATTGCACTAATGTTGTCACATATCAATAATGAAGGAAAAGTAGTAGGGATGCGTAGTTTGCAGAGAAGAGTTTGAAGCCACAAGACCTCTGCAACTACATTTGCTAGTCCTCCGTATTTAGATTCGGTGCTACTTCGAGAGACAACACGTTGCTTTGCGGAAGACCAGAAGATGATAGTAGGACCAAGAAAGGCACAATACCCACTGGTGCTATGACGATCATCAGAACTAGAAGCCCAATCAGCATTTGTAAAGTAGGATAGAGAGAAGTCAGTAGAGGCATGAAGGATAATGCCGTGTGACAAAGTACCACAAATGTAACGTAAGATTCTCTTCACAGCACACCAATGAGAGGTTGTCGAAGTGTGCATGTATTGACAGACTTTGTTGACATCAACGCTTAGGTCCTATAATCTTTTTATATGATGTGGGATCATGAAGAGCTTCACCAACGTAGAGAGAAAGAGTAGTGTCGGAGGCCATTGGTGTGGGGGCTGGGTTGACATCAAGCATTTCAACCCGAGCTAACAAATCTGTCATATACTTTTGTTGGCAGAGATGAATGGAGTTAGAAGTGTGAGAGACTTAGATGCCAAGAAAGTAATTCAAATCGCCAAGATCCTTTAGAGCAAATTGAAGATTTAGTTGGTCCATCAGCTATTGAACACATGAAGGATAGTTGCTAGTGACAATGATATCATCAATGTAGATCCAAACAATTAATGTGTAGTTGGTAGTGTGAAGCAAGAACATGGAAGAATCGGCTTTGGAATTGAAGAACCCTCAGGATAACAGAGTGTTGCTTAGCTTAGTGAACCAGGCTTGTGGACTCTGGTTGAGGCCATAAAGAGATTTATGCAATCAGCGAACATGAGTTGGTTTTGAAGAATCAACAAATCCTTGAGGTTGAGACGTATAGACTTCCTCTGTCAAATCACCATTAAGAAGGCATTGTGTACATCTAGTTGCTTAATAATCCAATTTTTACCAAGGGCAAGACAAAGGACAATTCGGACTAAACGTGTCAAAATAGTCAAGACCAAGAGTTTGGAGAAAACCTTTTGGCAACCAAGCGAGCTTTATATCTCTTGACAGAGCCATCAGGTTTGAGTTTAAGACGACAAACCCATTTGCAACCAATAACTTTTTGTCCAGGAGAAGGAGGAACCAAGGACCAGGTCGAGTTTTGCAATAAGGCTATGGTACCCTAGAAATTCATAAACTTGATTCATGAATTATTATTATGGATTTTCTTCATTGATATGATTTTAATAAATTATTTTGATAAATATCAAATTTCAAGATCATGAATGATACTATATATATCATCGGTGTGATGATGTCGATGATTTAACAATGCTGAATTTTTCTATTTAAATGATAAATTTTAAATACATAAAAGATGAGTTGAACGACATATAAATTTATACGAAAAATTAATTATGTCGTATTAAAGGGATAATGTTAATTTTTGGGAATGACCCTAATTTTATTAGTAGGTCAATTTAATGATCTTAGAATTTATTTTGACAATACCAATAGTTAAGTTTTGAGAGTGTGATTGGGAAATTAATGTGCTTTGTTCTTTCATGGAACATGGGGTTGGCTGCTATATGCAGCGCAACTTGATTGTCACAAAATAGTAGAGCTGGTCCTGTGTGAGTAATATGCAAATCCTTTAGTAAGGAGAGGAGCCACATCAATTCGCACGTAGCATTTGCCATGGAGCAATATTCCGCTTCAGTAGAGGATCTAGAAACAGTTTATTGTTTCTTTAACTTCCATGAAACCAATGAGTCACCAAGAAACACACAAAAACCACTAATAGAAGGCCTTGTATTGGGGCATGAAGCCCAATCCGAGTCAGCAAAGGCCTTCAATTGAATAGTGGAAGAAGAAGAGAAGAAAAGACCCTGCCCAGCTGTACCTTTGATATACTGTAAGACATGACGAGCAGCCTGCAAGTGTGGAGCTCTTGGTGCAGTCATGAATTGACTCAATCAATTAACAAAATATGCCAAATCAGGTCTTGTAATGGTTAAATACAGAAGCTTGCCTATCATCCTTCTACAAATCAAAGGATCTTCAAGCAACTCCCCTTCTGTTTGAGATAACTTCACATTGGGATCCATTAGACTATTTCTAGTCTTACAACCAAGAACACATGCATCAGACAAAAGTTCCAGGGCATAGTGTCTCTGACTAACAGAGATTCCTTAGTCAGATCTAGCAACCTCCAAGCCCAAGAAGTACTTCAATTGTCCAAGATCCTTGAGTTTGAAACGTTTGTCAAGCAATACTTTGAGATTTGCCATAGATTTGTCATTGTTACTAGCTATCACAATATCGTCAACATAAACTAGTAGGGCAATGAAAATCTCACCATCAGTTTTCACAAAAAGTGAGTGATCAGCATTGGATTGAGTGAAACCTTCACCAATGATGGCTTGTGAGAACTTGAAGAACCATTGTCCTGAGGCCTACTTCAAGCCATAAATGGATATATGAAGTTTGCAAACAGTGTCAGTAGATAAGGTCTCCCCTTCACGGTGAAAACCTGGTGGAAGAGTCATATACACTTCTTCATTCAAATCACCATGCAAAAAAGCATTATTAACATCTAATTGTGTAAGGCTCCAACCATTAATTGCAGCTAAAGCAAGCAAAACCTTCATCGTGGCAAGTTTAGCTACAGGGGAAAAAGTATCGAGGTAATCTATTCCCTCTTGCTGAGTGTACCCCTTGGCTACAAGCCTCGCTTTGTACCTCTGAATGGTCCCATCAATTTGATATTTAATTTTGTATCAACGCAAAAGGCAAATTTGATAGAGAATTGGTAGAGATAAAAGGCAAGCATCGTTGCTTGGACAAATGGCAAATAGAACAATGCACTAGATCATTAGGAAATTGAGAGATTTGTAATTCATGTCTGAGACTCTGTATCTTTACATAAGATGGATGACCTAAACAGTAATGCCAGAGTTCCTTTTCAGAAAGAATGGCTTGATTACATGTAATTGAAGGTGTAGAAAAATTAAATACAACTGGAAAATTGGTATTAAGTGTACTGAGGTCCAACACATAGAGGTTTCCAAACCGCCTACCCATCCCAATCGTTTTGGCCCGAGTATGGTCCTGAATAACACAAGAATCAGCTATGAATGTAATCGAAAATTGATTAGTTTAAGGCACAAACAGCATATTGAATTTGAACTGAGGCACAAACAACACATTTTGGAGAACAATTGCAGGGGATAATGTTACTGAGCCAATTTGAGAGATAGAAACAGATTGACCATTTGGAAGGACAACAGAAGAATTTGTTGCTGGAAAGGACTGTGCAAAGAAAGATGTTGAACAACATACATGATGTGTGGCACCACTATCTAAAATCCAAGAAGCTGTATTAATGGAAAACGAAGTTAGGATAGAGGAAAGTGAAAAAATACCACTAAAACTTGCCACTGTCCCACCAAGCTGCTGTAATTCAAAGGTTGAAGCAATGGATATGCCTTGAAGCTATGAGCTTAACAGAGCAATCAGTTGCTGGCATTGATCCGTTGTTAGTGTGTCCAAAGGCAAAGAGGTAGATCTAGCATTATGTCCAGCAGTAGTGCTTGTGTTCACAGACATTTGATTAGCTTGTATCTTCATCTCAGAGTTCTTTGATCGAGGCTTATACCCAGGTGGATAACCATGAAGCTTGTAACATTTATCCACGGTATGACCCTGGATTCCACAATGAGTGCAAAGAGGCCTGTCGCGTTTGGTCTTCTGAGTGAAATTAGTAGCGGAAATCGAAGCAGGAGAACTTGAATCTGCAACAGCAATGGACCCAGGCAAGGGAGAAGATCCATAATTAATATGGCGTTACCTTTACTCTTGTACAACAAGTGAGAAAGCTTTAGAAATTGAAGGCAATGGCTCCATCATCAAGATTTGACTGTGTGTTTGAGAGTATGACTCATTGAGCCCCATGAGAAATTGCATTACATATTTCTTCTGCTGAAATTCCATCCAAGCTCTTATCCCCCCACAGTTACACATGGGAATGGGCTGGAAATTGCTGAACTCGTCCCAAAGAATTTTGAGCTTGGTATAGTAAGTGCTCACATCCATGGACCCTTGATTAAGAGAAACTAAGTGCGTCTTACTCTGAAAAATCCATGGTCCATTACTTTGGTAAAACGATCATGAAGATCAGACCAAACATTAGATGCAGTATCAAAGTAAAGAAGACTATCTGCTATGTCTCGTGAAACGGAATTTAAGAGCCAGGAAATTACCATCGAGTTGTAGTGAACCTAAACGCCCTGAAGAAGATCGCCGACGGGAAAACGAGGAAGGCTTCCGTCGATAAAAGCGAGCTTGTTTTTGGCTGTGAGAGCCATTTCCATATATCGACTCTAGGTGTTATAATTAGATCTAGTAAGTTGGTGGGAAACCAGAATCAGACCTGGATGATCTCCATTATGAAGAAAATATGGGCTGCTTGAATCCTCCATTGCTGGGATGGAAGAGGTGTTAACCACGCGCGATTGCAGGTATTGGAGTTACCATCGCGAGCCATCAAGCAAGAATATGGAAGGAAGAATGATCAGATGCAGCAAGGAAAAAGTTTCTCTGATACCATGTTAGTTTACCAATTTTTCAAAAAGCTTAAGCTATTAGGAGTTGGGCCAACAATAGTTTTGTGTTTCAACACCTAACGAAATCTTGGAACCTAACTTCTTTGTCCTGACTCTTAACTATACTCAGTTTACAGACTTTCTTGCTTTCTGCCTTTCTACGGCTTGATTTTTCTGTTTTGACCCGGTTTTGGTAATTTTTTGTTTTTTAATCCCTACCAAGTTTTTCTTTGTTTCTATAACTTAACCCTTTCGTTTGGTATATCAGTATCTCACATATTTACGTCTTATAAAAACAAAATTTCACTGTCTAAAATGTCTGTGTATAGATTTTTTCCATTTTTTTTTTACCCAAATTGCAACTGCAAATCCGTGGGTCCAAACTGAACACCTAAATCCTCTTTTTTTTTTAGCCCCAAAGGTGTAAATCTTTTCACTTTAGTCCTGGTGTCTTTTTGGGCAAAAATTTTCAATATCCACAAGAATTGTTATTTTTAATTGTTGGATTAATTTTTCAACAGTCTCATTTATAACTAAAAACACTTTTGTGTTGAATGTCATACATTTTTAACATGAGCATTCATATATCATATTAAAGTATTTATCCAATAATTAAAAATTAGTTTTTACTTACCTCAAAAAAAAAAAAAAAAACTAGTTTTTACCTATAGTGAAAAATACAAGATCATATTGTGGAATTTTTCTTGTTATTAAAATTAAACCTTTTGTAGCTTCTTCTTCTTCTTCTTCTTCTTCTTCTTTTAAGAAAAAAGGTAAAAAGACTAACTTTGCCTACTGTAAGCTAAAAAACAAAAAAATTTTGAGATGTGTAAGAACATTATATATATTTAAAAAAAAAAAAAAAGTTAACATGAGAGATCTTTCTGGAAAAAACCATTTTGAGAAGCCATTTTGAAGTCTAAATTTGAGTATGACTCACTTTATAAAAGTAACGGATTTCGGTGGATACACGTTCTCCGTCACAAGAAGATCAAAATTATATATTCATATGCTCAAAATGGTAATCGGGTGAATGATAAATTGATACTCAAAGTGTGCCCATTGGTATTGGAATTTGTTGGAAAAATTGCTAAGAATGTGGAGTACCACATTGCTTAGGCATAGAGGCTTGATGAACATTATAAGCAATTACACTTGTCATCTTGGGTAAGATAGCATGCCTAAAAGGCTCTGTCATGTGGAGTTGGGAGGTGGTTGTTAATTACCCGGTGGGTCTTGAAGCCTATAAAAAGAGGCCTCTACAAGCATAATTAACACACACTTGAACACACAACACTAAGTTCTTCTTGTTTTTCTTTGTTCTTGGGCGTTTTTCTCTTGTAGTCGTTTTTGGTTGATTTGGTGATAAAGGAAAAGTTTTGGTTTCAAGTTCACTGGCATTGGCTTTTCAATCGTGCTAGACTACCGTTGTTCGTCATTGTATCATGTGAGATAGACATCCGTTGAAGCTGTGATGCCCTAGAAATTCATAAGGTTGATTCATAAATCATTATTATGGATTTTCTTCATTAATATGCTTCTAATAAATTATTTTGATGAATATCAAATTTCAAGATCATGAATGATAGTATATATATCATCGGTGTGATGAGGTCGATGATTTAACAATGTTGAGTTTCTCTATTTAAATGAGAAATTTTAAATACATAAAAGATGAGATGAACGACATATAAATTTATACAAAAAAAAAAAAATTAATTATGTCGTATTAGAGAAATAATGTTAATTTTTGGGAAGGACCCTGATTTTTATTAGAAGGTCAATTTAATGATCTTCGTATTTATTTTGATAATACCAATAGTTAAGCTTTGAGAGCATGATTGGGAATTAATGTGTCACATAGATAGAAGATGAATTATTAGTATTTATTCTTAGGAAATCCAAAGGTAGAAGATTGATCAAGAATTGTGCCTTTTTAAAAATCAATGGTGTAGATTTGATGCTAAAGAATCCTAGGCAAATCAATGGCCAAACTTTGGATGATAAGTGATCAATGAGAACTTAAGGTAAGGATTAGTGTGATGGAAGATCCAATGGATGAGAATAAAGATGACAACTTTGGATCAAGGGTGGAAATTGAAAGAAAGAAAAACGAAATAAAAAAAAAAAAAAAAAAGAGAAGCCAAGGGAGAGTCTGGATTTTTGGTTCAAGAAACAAGAAGAAAGTTGAACGAATGAGAAAAGAAGAAAGTGGTGCATGCATGCAACCACAAGTAAGAAATGGCATGGTTTGTTTTGGCAAGTTGACCCAAGGAAGAGACAAGTGAAAGTGACCCCTTGTCTCCACCTTGCTGAACCAAATCTTCACCCCAAAACCCTCCTTGAAGTGGTGGCAATGAAGGAGGAAATCAGCCAAAAATTTTCCAATTTTACCCCTTAAAAGACAGCTCCCCTTAAGGTAAAAGTTGGGTGAAAATAAGCCCATAATACTTCATTTTGCTCTCACATAAGTTAAGCTCAAAAACCCTAACTCTCTAGCCACCACCAAGCTTAAAACAAAAAGAAGAACCACCAACACTATTCTCTATCTCCAACACCCCTCAAGCACCCTCCTCCCTCCATTTTCAAGCTCTAACCAACCCCGTTACCAAGTTCGAAAAAGTGTGAAACGGAGTTAGATGATGTTTTACTAGAGGTAACCTAGTGGTATTCTTTATGTTTTAGTCATTTTTTGAGAACTAAAGCATGATGTTTAGTTATGATCTTAATGTTAGACTTTTTCTTACCTAGGAAAAATTTTTGAGAAGAACTTTGGAAATCCGAAATCTTAAAGGATCCACAGAGCATTTTGGTAAGATCTAAGAACTTTGGTAGAGTTTGTGGTTGTTGTGGTGATATAGCATTCATTAGAAACTTTGGTATGAAAAATAAATTAAATGCTAAGATTATACAGAGGATAAACTTTATTTTAGGTTTTGGAATCACTTGATTTGCTTTTATATGTCGAAAGTTATGTGCATTTGAAATTGTGACACAAAATTAAGGAGAAAATGGATCTCTGGGGTACAGACCAGCCACAGGTTTATTGTACTCCGAACGCTTTAGACTCAAAATTTTGGATTATAAGTTAGAGAACTAAAAACTAAATTCTTTAAGCTTTCTAACAAGATATCATACGCCTTGAACGGATATATGTGCAATTTTTGGTGAATTTTACAAGTTTAGAATACGAACCGAAAATCCTTCCTGGAACCCTATACTAGCCACGGGTTTTGTACTTTTTGAGTTAGTAAACCTTAACTTTTTATAAAACTGTTATTATCATACAAAATAGATATATAAGCTTTCTAATGACATATCTTTTGTCTTATTTGGACTTGTAAGTAAACTGTTATGCTTTTTCTAAACTTAACCATAAATCTGGACTTGTAATACAAACATGGGACTAACAGTGTCAAAACCTATGTTTATGGTATGAAATGCTTAAGCACTAAAGGAAATAACTTTACCATTATAAAGTAGACATCTTAATCTTCAAAATGAGATATCATGCGTTTAAAACGGATGTGTACATAAATTTTAATAAATCCATTAAGATTGTATTGTAATCTGGTAATCGGAGATTTAATCATAAGACACTTAGGAAAACATCCACATTAATGTTTGAAATGCTTGAAATCTTGGAAAACAAATTATAAAGACATAAATGATATGTTTCAAGCTTTCCAACAAGTCATCAAGTGTCCAAAATGGAATTACACTAGAATCTAAATAAATCTTACAATTTAAAATCCTACACCGATAAAACGATTAAATAATAAAATGTGACGTAAGGATAAGTCATAACATATGAGTATATTTAGTTATGAAATAAGTTGATTTTAAGTGTATGATCAAATGATGTGAAAAACCCTAATTTTATAAAGTTGAATCACAAGTTTTAATAGGCTAAGATAAAGTACACTAGAGGGTACTGGGCTCATACCAAGATATTACCTTAGCCCAACTAAATAAACATAATTAAGAGGATTGGCCTAGTCCAATAATAGAAGAGAGGTATACCCTTAGGTGACTCCTTGTTACCTTAATTAATTAATTAATTAATTAATACATAATTAAATGTAATTAATAAGTAATTTATGCCATTATTAATCGAAGGGGACGACATTTAAAATTCGAACAAACTTCGTATGATACACGGCTAGATTCATTTATCTAAAAACTCTGTGTGGTTTTTTTTTTTTTTTTTTTTTTTTTTGGGATCAAAGTGGAGTGTGCAAGATTTTTTTAAGGTGATTGTTATGAGTTGACTAACTAAGGTCGTACTGACTTCTTTGTTAAAAAAAAAATCATAATAAATAAATAAATAAAAGAGAATTAAACAAAAGACTACAAATAAATATCAGAAAACAGACACAAAAATTGCCTAACTGCTGAATAATATACCATACAATTCACCCAAAAAAAAAAAAAGCAAAGAAAGAAAGAAACAATAAACCATAGAAAACCAGCATCAAAATGAAAGAAAAACTAAAGTCATTTTCATTAAGAACATCCAAAGACATAGACCGATGTAGTGAAACGAAACTAGTTGATTTATTTTATATATAAATACATATATATATATATATATATATATATATATAGGCAACTAGCTTTACTGCTTTAGGTGCTTTAATCAGCTCCTATATCTTAATTCCTCGTCCCTCGGGCGCCTCTTTGCTGAAGACGTATTTTCCATATCAACAACGTATAGAAAATGTCATCAAGACGTTCAAAGTACAATCTTCTCCATCTTTTGCAAAAGACAAGTGGTCCAATGACAACTCCAAATCCCACAAAGAACCCGATTTCAACGCAAATAAGATTCCAATTAATCTCACTTCCAGAATCTGAATGCGGCTCGCTTGGTTCATTTGGCAACGACACTCCCGCTCCTTCGTCTGTGCTATCATTCGTCAACGGAGGACCGTACAATCCTTTGTTGCCAATGAAGGAATCTGCTAAAAATGTCTCGAATTGATTACCCTGTGGAATCCTGCCTACTAGTTGGTTAAACGAGAGGTTCAGGAATGAAAGGAAAGTGAGTTGCTCCAATGAAGTTGGGATCGTTCCGCTCAAGTTGTTCCTCGAGAGATCTAGCGATTCAATCTGTCGCAAGTTGGCCAAAGATGAGGGGAGTCGGCCTGTGAAAGCGTTATTCGACAAGTTGAGGACATAGAGGGCTTGGAGTAGTCCGACTTCCTCTGGTATTGATCCTTGGAAATTGTTGCTTGAAAGATCAATGCATGTAAAGATAGTTAGGATCTTTACGAGCTCCATCTCTTGACCCTTCGAGGTAACGGCAACTGTATCTTGGTAATACAGTAACGGGCTAAATACTGAAAATTCAAATAAAAGTTTATCGAACTTTGACCGAGCTTTACCTTCATCACCAATCATTGCCTGCCATTTTTTTAAGAATTCTCTGGGTAGTTCACCGCTAAAATTGTTGTGAGCCAGATCAAAGATTTGAAGATTCGTCCAGGATCCATATGGGTCACGACATCCAATAGGCCCATAGAATTTGTTCGATCGCAGAACTAGAACTTGCAAGTGGGAAAAGTTTAAAAAACATGGAAATGTGTCCGACATCTTATTCTTCCCAAGGTCTAGAAGCTCTAACGCAGAGCAGTTAGCTACTGACTTCGGAATCTTCCCCTGTATCTGATTACCATTCAGAACCAATGTCCTCAAACTACAATTAACCGGAAATGAATCTGGGATTGAACCGGTTAAGTTGTTCCTTCGGAGATTCAGCACCCCAAGAGCCTTACACATTGCAGACATACATTCTGGTAATCCGCCAAATAAATTGTTGTCAGACAAATCAAGAACTTCAAGATAACTCGCCTTGCAAATTGATTCAGGTATAGCTCCAGTGAGGCTGTTGTTTGAAAGGCTGAAGTAAAGAGTGAAGCCAAGATAATAGCCAATGTCAGCTGGAATAGAAGAGTTGAAATCATTGCTGGACAAATCAACATAGCTAGCAGATGTTGGTAGATTTGGGACCTTTCCGTGGAGCTGGTTATGATGTAGATCGAGGACAGAGAGCCAGGAAACGTGATAAGGTTCTTGCAAACCCACCAGGAGATTATGCGAAATATTCAGATGGTAAAGAACTTCTTCTCCTACTTGCCAAATCCAATTCGGTACTTCCCCAGAAATTTGGTTGTCTGAAAGGTCCAAATAGGCTATCCCTGGCAGATTCTTCAGGAGAGGAAAGATTTTCATTTTGCATGAAGCAAGTGCGACTGTGCTAATAATGGGAAACGCAGACAAAAGAGAATGATTCCCACTTGTGTTGACAAACAAGCTGTTGTATGAAAGGTCGAGAGTGATGAGATTGTCGAGACCTTGAATTATATCTAGTTGTACGGTGCCGTTGAGATTGTTGGAAGAGAGTGAGAGGATGCTAAGCTTTCTGAGTTTGAAGATGGAAATCGGAATAGGCCCTTCGAGATTGTTACTACTCAGATCGAGGATATCCAATGATGAGGAAGAAGTGTTCAGAAACTCAAGAAGATTACCCTTCAGTTGGTTGTTGGAAAGCTGAATTTTTTCCAATGATGGGAGAGTGAATAGAGCTGAGGGAAAATTCCCATTCAGAAAATTATGTCGGAAGTCAATATTGACAAGCCTCAGTTTGTCTTCCCAGTAGATTGATGCAATTGGACCTGTGAAATTGTTATATGACAAATCTATATAAGCAAGTTGGGTAAGGTTTGCCATAGAGTTTGGAAGCGGTCCATGAAATCGGCATATTGAAAGGTCTAATGTGGACAAGTTTCTAAGGTTACCGACAGAAGTTGGTAATCTTCCTGAAAATTTTGTGCCACGAAGCACCAGCCTTCGAAGAGCATTGTTCTTGGGAAATTCTGGCAAAGAACCTTTAAGAAACCAATTGTTGGATATGTCAATAATTTGAAGTGTTCGTACCTGAAAAACGTTTTTGGGAAATGTTCCTTGTAACCCACAAGAGCGGAGACTCAAGGAAATTAGACTGGAGAAATTAGCAAGGAATCTCAGCACTACTGGTGAAAGATATAAACCATCAAGATACAACTCTTCAAGCTCGGTAAGGTTCTGTATCATCCCGACTAAGTTTGGGATCTCAAGTACAGGCAAATAAACTCCATGTCGGTAGTAATTCTCCGGTCGAAAAGAGAGATCAAGAGTGACCAAGCTTGTCAACCGCGATATGCCAATTGAGATTTTACCAGAACTGAGAGCATTTGACAAATTCAGGTATAGTAAACTCGATAGGTTACCAATTCTCGAAGGAATAGATCCTATCGTGTTATTGGACAAATCCAAACTCTTGAGATATTGAAGATTGAAAAGACTGCTCGAATAGTCAATTCCACCAGAAATTCCCATATTGCTCAAGTCAAGTTCAGTGACACGGCCTTCTTCACATGACACACCTTCCCACATACAGCAATCCACACTTTTGTTCCATATTTCGTTCCATGTAGGCGAATCAAAACTAAATTTAAGTTCGTTCTCCAACTGAAGCAGCAAATATTTCTGATGAACCAGACAATGGCCAGACGCCACAAGCATGTTGACACCAAATGAGATTGTGCATAAGAAAACCCATGAAAGGAATAGAATAGACCTCATATTGGAAATTGCAACAGGCATGGCACTCTTTTCCAGTTACAAAACCAGTAATGAACAAATACACTCACAGAAAAGCTGCAAACGCATCGACCCGTCCGAAATGGTTCAAAAACTTGACATTTTCGGGGACCGCCAATTATTTTGACCATGGTCCTTAAGCATATCCCTGTCAAGACCTTTCTCTTAGCCACTTCTTCTCCAAAACATCCAGTTTCCACGGAACAAATTAAAATGGAAAATCAAAGCTCCTATAATCACGCTGAAATCTTTAGGCAAGTCAGGTCAAACTAGAAGACAGTTTTGATGTTTTCGGTTTTATTTTTCTCCCTTGCTAGCCATACCGTGAACACCAAGTTTCCATGGAAAATTTCTGTGTGTGCTCCGCGTGAGTTCTTTTCTAACCATATATGTCGACTGGCTATGCTAATATTATGACTAGGCAGAGTTTGTTACAGTTTTGTACTGCGAGTGACTGTCTCTTAATCGATCGGAATATTCTATCGATTATAGATTTTTTTTTTTTTTTTAAAAGAACTTTGTACATGCTCGATTATAAGATTGCCGAGGAATTCAATGAATCAGATTTTACTAATGGAATCGGTCTTAGTCGAAGGTTATGTCTCTTGAATCATAAGGTTGTTTTATCTATAGTATTAGTGTTTGTATCCCGTTTAATTTTGAATGACAATTTATATTTTAAAAAAATTCCTTGGAAAACTATCTAGTATGGAAAATCAAGGGTCACACCAATCACGCAAAAATCTATGGGCAAATTGAGAGTGACAGATTTATGTAGAAATGAAATGCTGTTAAGAATTTGGAAACTGGTTCTCATGAGTTAATGTTTTGGTTTGACCTTTAAATCTATTATTAATGGATAAAGCTAATTCGTAATTTAGCTTCTGACTTATTACAAGACTGTTGTAAACTAATTCCAAATTATTCACCTGCAGAAAATAATAATAATAATAATAATAATAATAATAATAATAACGTCTTCCTATTTCCTAATCTGTGAGAAATAAAATCGAATATCTTCATCTTTACACGTTGGCAATCTATTCCTCTAACCACATATTGGTTATCGCATATGCAACATATATATATATATATATATATTTAATCTTAAACATATGAAGTATAAATAAATTCAATGTGTATAAATTTGCATTTTACTCCTAACATGAAATTCAATATTTTAAATTGAAAAGCAAACATTTAGGTCCCGTTCGGTAAGATTTTAATAAAATAACTTATTTGGGACAACTTGATCAATGAAACTCATTCTTGGACGTTTTAAAGTGCATAATTCAGGGACAAAAATCGAATTAACCAAGATTTTTTTATGTTTAAAAATAATTAAAACAAAAGGAATGTTGAAACTCCTCTTTATATATTTGTGTATTATATACCTATATGTATGTATCTATTAGTTATGGTACTTGCGCTTCCGGTATTAAACTTTAATTGAAATTTTTATTACATAAAATGGAACACCGACAACAACATGTAGAAAGTTATAACAAAAAACTAAAAACTAAAAACAAAATTAAAAACAAAAAAACAAAACAAAACAGAGGGAGAGATGTAGACAGAGACATTACAAGAATGTAGATAGAGATTCAGAAAGACTAAACATAAATAGTAATCTAAGTTAATTAATAGTTATATTAGAGAAACTATTCAATAAACTAGGTGTACCATGTCATTATACTTATATGGTACACCCACCCAATTGAAATATGCCATTTAGACTGTTTGTTTATGTTAGCTTTTTATAATTACATTTCTCTTTCTTAGTGTATATCAAATCTATAACTATTAGTAATTCGAAATCCGCATAAACATCCTACTTAAATCCCTTATGTTGATTTTAATTAACATAAATTATTATTTTTAATTTTAAAAATATTTTTTATACGCATGAACTTTTTTTTACCGGTAATTTCTTAATTAACATTAACCATATTATTTTTTAGTTCAAAATATTTTACATTATGCTTTTTTGGAAGCAAACAACTTCTTCTCCTCCTTCTCTTTCTTCTTATTCTTTAATGAACGAAACCTTTTTTTTTTGGCGGGGGGGGGGGGGGGGGTTGGTGTGAACAATGAACGAAAAGTTAAGCTTGGGGAAATTATACCGTTGGGAAAAGGCAACATGTATTTCGAAACCAATCCAATCAGAACGACATGAAAATTTAAATTTATATATAACATATATAAGTAATTCGATTAAATTTTTCCGCAAAAAAAAAAAAAAAAGTATTATTGAGGTGATAACTATTAAGAAAGGAATATTTAATTCTAATTTGAAAAAAAAGGTTCTCTCTAGATTGTCTATGAGAGGTTTTGTCTCTCCCTTTTGGTGAGAGTGCTGGCGGCAAATATGGAGGAGATGCTTGGGCATCTAAGTTCGTTCTCGATCACGGAAGAGGAAGCTATGGTGATTGGTATCCCTGATGAGGTGGTGGAGAAGGGTCGAAAAGAGGCAAGATTTGGATTGCTAGGGAAAATTTTATCATCTAAACCCTTCAACAAGGGTTCGGTTATGTCTACCATGACTAAGCTGTGGGCGGCGGATGGTGATCTCTCTGCTCAGGTTATACATCGTAACACTTTTCTTTTTTCTTTTGAGAAGGAGCAGGATAGGGCGAAAGTGTTGGCGATGGAACGTTGGTCGTTCAATAAGTCGTTGTTAATTTTGAAGGCTGTTAATGGTGACGAAGTTTTACGGTGGGATAGCTGGAGTTTCACGTGCTTTTGGATTCGTGTTTATAATCTCCCGTATGATGGGATGATTCGGGAGATTGGTGAGAAGATAGGTAATGGGATTGGAAAATTTTTAGATGTTGTCACTGATAGGAACGGACGATGTCCTGGGGTTTATATGAGATTGAGAGTGCAAATTGATGTTTCGAAGCCTCTTAGGCGGGCTACGACGGTGCAACTCGGGAGTAAAGGTGCTACGGTGTGGACGAACTTCAAATATGAAAGGGTGCCAGACTTTTGCTTCGGTTGTGGTCGGATTGGTCATGGGAGGTTGGAGTGTATTGACGAGAAAGTTCGGAATTTGAACTCATCTGATCGGACGTTTTACGGCTTGGAGTTAAGAGCCGAAATTCGCGCCTTAGGGTCGGGGAAGGCTGGTGGAGGTCGACGAGATGGCATCAGTGGTCGGATTGAAGAGCTGGGCAATTCACAGCGTCCCTTGCAGGAGAATGCTGGTGGAGGTCGACGGGATGGAAACGCTGGTCAGAGTAACCGGACGGCAGTGTTACGGCATCCAGGATCGGGTTTTCTGGAAAATCGGGCAGAAAATCGGCATTCTGAACTGATGGCGATTTCACAGGAACTGTTATCACCGCAGATCCCGGAGTCTAGGGAGACGGATGTGCTGGTAAAATCCAACGACAGGTGCGATTCTGGGGAGACGATCTCATCGGAGCTGAATCACATGCCCGTAATGACTGGAAGTCATCCAGCTGGTGATGCTGAACTGCCGAGTCACGTGAGGAGCATGAAATGCTTTAGTGAAATGGTGAGTTTTGGTAAAGAGATAGTTGACAGTGGGTCTAACGTGGATCTCTCTCATTCCAAGCCAGAACAGAGTCTAACTCATTTGGGAAGCTTGCACGGTACTGTTCACGTAGAGGAAAAGGGAGCTGAAAGTTTTGTTTTTTCGGCTGGGATCGTGAAGCCAGTCAAGAAGAACGCTCGCAAGTGGAAGAAAGAAGCTAGGCTCAAGGGCGTCAACGGCACGGATTCTACATCCTTAGCAAAGTTGAAAAATGTTAAGAGGAAAATGGATATGGAATTGGAGAATGGAGACGGTATCAAACTACGAAGAATAGTGGAAGCTCATTCGGATGTCGCTGAGTTGGCGGAGGCTGTCGTACAGCCCCGCCAAGGCCAATGAGTGTCTTATGCTGAAACATTCGGGGATTGGGGAACCCCCGAGGGTTTAAAAGGCTTCAGAAATTAGTCCGAAGTACGTCCCCAGGTTTGGTCTTTCTTTCAGAGACCAGATTGTTCGGTCAAAAAGCGGTGAATCTAAGGAGAAGGTTAGGCTTTGATGGTATGATTTATGTAGACTGTGTGGGTCGAAGTGGGCGTCTTGCGCTACTTTAGAGGGATTCTTGGCAAGTTCATTTTCGCAGCTCTTCGTTTTCTCATATTGATGTGGACGTTGTTTCGGATCGAGGTGATAAGTGGCCGTTTATAGGTTTTTATGGTCCTTCAAAAAAAAAAGGCTCGACATCATGCATGGGAGTTGTTGAAGCGTCTACGTACTAATCCGGATGTGCCATGGATTTGTGGAGGTGATTTTAATGAGATTCTGAAACCGTCGGAAGTTGTCGGAGGAGGTGAGCGGTCCCTTACTGATATGTTGTTATTTAGGGAGACTTTGGATTGGTGTGACTTGTCAGATATGGGTTATGTCGGTCCAAAATTGACTTGGGATAATAGGAGGAGTGGAGATGCAAATATCCAAGTCCGCCTTGATAGATTTGTAGCTAAAACTAGCTGGCGACTAAAATTTCGGAGAGCTAATGTGGTTGTTTTGGATTTTTGGGGGTCTGATCATAGGACTCTCTTACTCCAACCTGTGCCAAATAGGAAGAATAATTATAAGAGGAAGTCTAATGGGTTCCAGTTTGAGCCTTTGTGGGCTAAACATGAGGAATGCCCCAGAATTGTTGGGGATCTATGGAAGAATCTACAGTTTGACGGCTCTCCAAGTCGACTAGCTTCCGGATTGATGTCTTATGCTGGAACATTAAGGAGGTGGGGTTCGAGGAAATTTGGTAATATCCCTAGGAAAGTAGCCCGACTTTAGGATTCTGTGGAAGCACTTCATAAGGGACCTCGCGATGGTGAATCTATGGCTAAAATTCGAGAGGCAGAGAAGGAGCTTGATAAGGTTTTGGGGTAGGAAGAAGAATATTGGTGCCAGAGATCTATGGTGGAATGGCTTAAAAATGGGGATAGAAACACCAAATATTTTCACTCTAAAGCCTCCTCTAGGAGGAAAAAGAGTGAGATTCTTGGCTGGGAAGATAAGGAAGGTCATTGGAGGGAAGATGATAAGGAGATTAAGGAAGTGGTTAGTAACTATTTTTCGAAGATCTTTTCCTCTTTGAATCCTTAGCAATCGGATGTTGATGTGGTACTTAATTGCATTGATGGGAAGATTAACGGATTTATGAGTGAGTTCCTCCTTTCCCCTTATTCGGTAGAAGAGATTAGGCGGGCGGTGTTTAGCTTCGGACCGACTAAGGCTCTGGGCCCTGATGGGTTCCATGCTATTTTCTTTCAGAAAAATTGGCCGGTGTTAGGAACTGAGATTTCTCGAGTCTGCATTGGTATTCTTGAAGGGAAGCACTCCATCCGATCACTTAATAGTACCAATATTGCTCTTATTCCGAAGGTGGCGGCTCCTAGGAAGATGTCGGATTTTTGACCTATCAGTCTTTGTAATGTTATTTACAAGATTGTTATAAAGGTACTTGTATTCCGTCTGAAGACTATCTTACCATCTTTAATTTCAGCTAATCAAAGTGCATTTGTTCTGGGTCGTTTAATTACTGATAATGTTATTGTAGCTTTTGAGCTAATGCACTCTCTTAGTAAATATCGTACTAGTAGAAAGGGTTGGATGGCATTGAAGCTGGATATGAGTAAAGCATATGATCGTGTTGAATGGCCATTTCTCTTTGGTGTTATGCGGAAGATGGGTTTCCCGGATGAGTGGATTATAGTGGTTTTGGATTATGTTACAACATCCACTCTGTCTTTTATGGTTAATGGGGAGCCTTGTGGTCGACTAGTAACTTCTCGTGGCTTGAGGCAGGGGTGTCCACTCTCTCCCTATCTCTTTCTATTATGTGCTGAAGGTCTTTCAGGCCTTCTTTCGAAAGTGGAAAGGGAGTCTTCTATTTCTGGGTTTTCTTGTTCCCGTAACGGACCAAAGGTTAGTTACCTCTTTTTTGCAGATGATAGTTTCTTGTTTTGTCGTGCTTCTATTGAGGAATGCTTGCACATTAGAGAGATCTTGGCTACTTATGAAAAGGCTTTGGGGTAGTTAATTAATATGCAGAAGTCTGTTATTACATTTAGTAAGAATGTTCGGGCGAAACTTCAAATTTCTATCCTCAGTATATTGGGTTTGGGACAGACACGACCTCATGATAAGTATCTAGGCCTCCCTACATTGGTAGGTAGGGGCAAGAGAGAAGCCTTTAGAATGATTAAGAAGAGAGTCTGGAGTAAAATGCAATTATGGCGTAGGAAACTATTCTCTATGAGGGGTCGAGAACTTCTAATCAAATCGATGGCGCAATCGGTACCTACCTATACTATGAGTGTTTTCCGTCTTCCTGTGGCTCTCTGTGATGATCTACAAGCTATGATGGCTAGGTTTTGGGGTGAAGCGAGGAAACTTCATTGGTGGAGATGGGAAAAATTATGCCGAAGAAAGGAAGATGGTGATTTGGGTTGCCGGGATGTTTTGGCTTTTAATCAAGCATTGGTTGCGAAGCAGCTTAGAGAATCCTACAATATCTAGATTTTGTAGTTGCCCGAGTCTTAAAAGATAAGTATTTCAAAGAGGTGGATCTTCTTGAGGCAAAAGCTAGTGGTGGTGCGTCTTATTTGTGAAGGAGTATTTTATGGGGACAAGATGTTATTAAACTTCGGCTTCGACGTCGTATTGGGGATGGGCTCTCTACAAGGGTTTTTGGTGATCCTTGGATCCCAAGACCTTCATCTTTTCGAGTGATTACTAAAAGGCCAGAAGGAGGTGATTCTTTGATGGTTGCTGAGTTGATGCAGGTAGGGAACCGTGTCTGGGACAAGGGTAAGATTGAAAATACCCTTTGGCCGGTTGACCAAGAGCTTATTAGAGGGATTCCTCTAGGCAATGGTGCAAGAGGTGATAAATGGATTTGGCATTTCGACTCTAAAGGTCTATATAAGGTTCGTTCTGGGTACAGGGCAATTATGGAGTCTAAGCGAATAGAGTCTTCTTCTAAGGTCAATTCGGATGTTTCTTGGTGGAGAATGTTGTGGAGTTTACCGATTCCCCCCAAAGTTAGGTTGTTTGTGTGGTATGCTTTCCATGAGATTATTCCAACAATGGCTTCATTGAAAGTTAGAGGTATTGATTGTGATGTTACTTGCCCAAGATGTAAAGATGAGATGGAAACTATCTCACATGCAATTTTCGATTGTCTGACGTCGCAAGCGGTGTGGAGGATGTCCCGGTTTTGGAAGGTGATTGAGAACAAGAGGGTCTTGCCTTTTGCGGATTTTTTAAGAAGGGTGAAGGCTGAAATTCCTTTGGAGGACTTTGCTATGGTGTGTTGGCTAGCTTGGAAACTTTGGTGTGAGAGAAACAAGGTTGTCCACGGGGGAGAGTATGGAGACCCGTATGCTATTCTCGAGTTTAGTATTGCAAGCTATGGCGAATGGCAGACTTTGAATCGTGTCCCGATCTAATTACAGGCTGTTGGATCAAATATTTGGTTGTCCCCTCATCCGGGTTATCTAAAGCTAAATGTTGATGCATCGGCCCTTCCAAAAATGGATCATATTGGTATATGTGCTGTTATCCGTGATGAGAAAGGGGTAATATTAGGTGCAGTGGCCAAGTCAGTACAGGGGTCTTTTTCTCCTTTCTTGGCTGAGTGTATAGCTCTTCGTGAAGGCCTGATGTTTGCGAAGGAACTAGAGAGCGTTAACCTTATGGTGGAAACTGATGCAATCAATATTGTGTCAGCTGTTGCGGATAATCAGGAGCTTTCTGTAAAAGGTCCGATTCTGGAGGATGTCAAACAATTACTCGTCCAACTGCGAAGTACAAGTGTTCAACATATTTGTCGTAGTACTAATCATGTTGCTCATCTTTTAGCTAGATTTGATTTTAATTCTAATTGTATTAGTGTGTGAATTGGTAAGACTCCTACCATAGTCTCTAATGCTGTGTTTTCTGATGCAATTTTTTAATAAAATGATTCTTATTAAAAAAAAAACGCTTTAGCTTTTCGTTTATATATCTATGTCTATATATATATATATGAATGCAGTCCTTAATATAGATTAAATTAATGAAATTATTTTTAAAATTAAAAGTAGGACAATTAGCCAAAATGGTCCCTAAACTGTTTAAAATGTGACGATTTAATCCTTATATTTTCAATTTTGACTGTGATAATTCTAAACTCTTATTTTCTTGACAATTAACATCATTTCCATATGATTCCATCAAAAACTTATTTTTTGGTGTCGTGTGTTTCTAGGTTACGCGTGGCTTTTGGAAGTGTTTGGTGAACAGGGTCTTGTAGATCTACCGATGGGTTTGTTTTAATCTTCATTTACTGGATTGTGTCAATACATTTTTTGGTTTCTTTTATGGGTTCTTATGCGTTTAAGTTAAAAGATCTGGGCTTTTAAGGATTTGAGCAGGGCTGAACTCTGATAATTTACTTCTCTAATTCTCTGTACTTCTCATGTGATCATTCCATGAGGTTTTTGATGGAATCATACGACAAGGATGTTAATTGTCAAAAAAAATAGGAGTTTAGTGTTATTATGACCAAAATTGAAAAACAGAGACTAAATCGTTACTTTTTGAAGAGTTCATGGATCATTTTAGCCAATTACTTTTTAAAAAGTAATGATATTTAAAGGTAATTGCATAATAGAAGTATTTTTTTTTTTTTACTCATTAAATGTAAGAGTATTTATAGAAATTTTGACTTAAGAATTAATGTAATACACATTAAGAAAGAGTAACATAATTAGAAAAGGTTGACATAAAAAACTATCTAAATGTAAAATTTGTATTTGACGGGTTTACCACATAAGCATGATGATGTGGTCTCTTCAGGTCACTGAATAATTCTCCATTACGGTGATTTGAATCTCTATTGTATTGTTTCACCATATCTGACACTAGTAAAAATTCCAGTTTACACGACGGTTATTTACCATCGTGTAAACTTTACACGACGGTTCTATAATCGTCGTGTAATCAATGTCGTGGAAGATACTACGACGGTTTTAAAACCATCGTGGTATCTCAATGTTACATGACGGTTAAAACCATCATCGAAACAAGAAATATAGTTGCAGACAAAGACAAATTTACTACATTACACGACGGTTCCAATTCAAAACCATCGTGTAGGATGCACAATTACCTGACGGTTTATTACACACCGTCGAGTAATGTATATACAATTAACGAGAAAAACAAAAAAAAAAAAAATTTTTTTTAAGCAACATTACACGACGGTTCTCGATGGAACCCTCGTGTAAAGTGTGACTTTACATGACGGTTCCGAGAACCGTCGTGTAAAACTCGCTTTACACGACGTTTCTCGGGTGAACCGTCGTGTAAAGTGTGACTTTGACTTTACACGACGGTTTTTACCAGAAACCGTCGCGTAAAGTCTAACATAAATTAAAAAATAATTTTACATTTTCTGGTGATTTTCCATGGGTAGCCTAACCCGCGTGTTATCATTACACGGCCCAAGAGATGATTGATAAAATATAAGCTACATTATTTCAAAGTATAAAAGTCATCCATTACATTACCAATTTACATATCATAATTAATGAATTACATTACAAATTTTTTCGATTCTTTCCTAATTAAATCCATATCATCCCAAGTATAATATTCTTTTCTTTCAAGTATGTCAATTCCATTCAACACTATGTCCCTCATAAAACCTCCAACAAAATAACCATATTCAATACTTCCCTCTTAGTGAAGACAAGGACAATCGAGATTTTTGTTTAATAGCCTCGTCTCCTTTTAATCCATTCTCTGGCTAAAAGCTTCCAATCCATCAGGGGCCTAGCAAGTTTGCAAAATTCAAAATAATTAAGATGCATACCATTGAGATAAATCAAACAAAATTCTATTTTGATATTTCATCGAGCATGTGGTGGGCAGAAAAAAAAGCGTATAATATTATGTGTTCATAGATCTTAAAATGCCAAAAAATTACACAAAAGATTAATCTATAAAGAGCAACAATAAAAAAAAAAATTGAACAACAATAAATACACAATTTGCATTCCAAAAAAGTTATAAAATAATTGTGTGTTCGTATTTTTGTTGGAAAACAAGATTTTGAGCAATATGGAAGTCACATTGCCTTTCTTTGACTCAAAATAGTTCACAACCTTGATGGGAAGACAGGGTGACAGTGAAGGTGGTGACTGCAGTGGCAAAAAAAAGAGAGAGAGGGGAGGGCAACGGGAGAATGAAGGGGAGGGGATGGCGGCCTTGCGGGCGACGGTCGAATAAGGAAGAATGGAGGGTGGGCGGCATCACCGGGAGAATAAGAGAGAGGGTAAGGCATCGACGCTGTCGGCGGATGGGCAAAGGAGATAGTGAGTAGGATAAATCTTTAAGTGGTCGAGAAGGAGAAAGATAAAAAGGATGATAAAAGGATGAGAAAAGTGGACTTAAGTTAAGGTTTACGCGTAAATTTTAAAGCACAAAATTTCAAAATTTTAAAGTAATTTTCAGAAGATTACACGACGGTTTTTGAAAATTTCAAATTTTTAAAGTAATTTTCAAAAGATTACACGACGGTTTTTGAAAACCGTCATGTAATCTTATGAAAATCGGAAGATTAAACAACGGTTTTTGAAAACCTTCGTGTAATGTCTAGATTACACGATGGTTTTTGGAAATCGTCGTGTAATCTTCCGAAAATTACACTAAAAATTTGAAATTTTGTCAAGCGTTAATGCGTGAATTTTACGAAGTAAAAATTTGAATCTTGAATTTCGGAAGATTACACGATGGTTTTTAGAAACTATTGTGTAATCTCGACATTACACAACGGTTTTTGAAAACCGTCGTGTAATTCATAAGATTACACGACGGTTTTCAAAAACCGTCGTGTAATGTCGAGATTACATAACTGTTTTTGAAAACCATTGTGTAATGTCGAGATTACATAACTGTTTTTGGAAACCATTGTGTAATCTTCCGAAAATCATACTAAAAATTTAAAATTTTGTCAAGGGTTTATGCACGAATTTCACGAAGGAAAAATTTGAATTTTAATTTTCGGAAGATTACATAATGGTTTTTAGAAAACATAGTGTAATGTCGAGAGTACACGAAGGTTTTTGAAACCTTCGTGTAATCTTATGAAAATCGGAAGATTAAACGACAGTTTTTGGAAACCGTCGTGTAATGTCTAGATTACACGATGGTTTTTGGAAACCGCCGTTTAATTTTCCGAAAATCAATCATCGTTTAATCTTCCGAAAATCACACTAAAAATTTGAAATTTTGTCAAACGTTTACGCGCGAATTTCACGAAGTAAAAATCTGAATTTTGATTTTTGAAAAATTACATGACGGTTTTTAGAAACTGTCGTATAATATCGAGATTACACGACGGTTTTCAAAAACCGTCGTGTAATCCTATGAAAATCAGAAGATTACACGACGGTTTTTGAAAACCGTTGTGTAATGTCGAGATTACACGACGGTTTCTAAAAGCCGTTGTGTAATCTCCGTCGTTTAAGCCATCTTTTGTAGTGGTGTGACCTCTAAGAAATTAATTGTCATGAAGTTCTCACCTTTCGTATCTTGAATTATACAACAAAAACTAAAAAAGGTAATAAGTCAAAGAAAACCTATAAAACAAATAAATAAATATACCCAAAACTTTTGTTAGCGCCATAAAAGAACAAAGATAAATCACAAACCCATTGATGAATTAGATCCTATGTAATAAATAACCGTTCTACTTAAAGGGTTTTGAATTTGTAAAACATCAAACTTCAACCAAATATCCATAGAGAAATCATTTTGATGTTTTGTAATTTTCAAAAAAAATTTGAAGGTATCAAGGGTTTTTTTTTTTTTTTTTAATTTAAAAGGAACGCATCGCGTTATTATAATAATGTTAAAATGATATTCTTATATTTTATTCATTATTATTATGGGGAATTATTATGGTTACCAAAGCACTTTTTTAAACATAATAAGAAATGAAACCGCAACAATGGGTGTTTGGTATCGTTTTAAACTATTTTGAAAATGAAATTAAACGTCTTTGTAGACGTAAAAATAAAAACCTTTTTTTTTTTTTTATTGCATTTGTTTGTCAAATGCTTTAGAAACAAAAATGAAAATAAAAAAAAATGAAGAGAAGGGTTTCTGTGAAGAAAATAGAAAATGGATTAAAGTAGTTTTTCTCTGTATTTTTATATTTTAGGACTTACAATTTAACATATCTTTCCATAAATATATACAAACAAAATTTTACTTTTTCTTATAATTAAATCAATTTCACTAAAAACATAACTAAATATAAATTTAAAAAGGGAGTTATTCATTTACATTTGTGTGCACTCTATTTTTTGTTTTTATTCAAAAAGTATACCGATATTTTGAACTTTTACATTTTTAAACTATCAGATTATGTTTAATGTATAAATTTATACTATTTTCTCGGTTAATACTTAATTTTGATATTAAGATACCCAAATTATCCTTGAATAGAAAAACTAATATGCAGTACTATTTACATTTCTATACAATGCAAAACTTTTATTTTTATATTGCATTTGTTTGTCAAATGCTTTAGAAACAAAAATGAAAATAAAAAATGAAGAGAATGGTTTCTGTGAAGAGAATAGAAAATAGATTAAGGTTGTTTTTTTCTCCATTTTTATTTTTTAGAACTTATAATTTAAAATACATTTTCATGAACATATACATACAAAATTTTACTTTTTCTTGTACTCAAATTAATCTCACTAAAAACATAAATAAATATAAATTTAAAAGAGGTTATTTATTTACGTTTGAATGTACTCTGTTTTTTTGCTTTTTGCTTTTATTCAAAAAGTATACCATATAAACTTTTACATTTTCGAACCATCAAATTACATTTAATATATAAATTTATATCATTTCCTAATCAATACTTAATTTTAATCTTAAGATACCCAAATTACCCTTAAATAGAAAAACTAATATTCAGTACTATTTACATTTCTATACAATGGATTTGTTTTTATTCAAAAATGTGTATTGTGCTATAACAACATATGTTTCCTTTTATATGATATTATCTACTTTGAACCTCGTGTTGGTACAGTTTTGCTTTTAGGCTTAACCCCCAAAAAGCCTCATACCATTTGGAGTTGGTCTCTTTACTTATAAACCATCACATATATTCATTACTAAATGATGTTGGACTTCATAGATTATCTTTTTTCTTGTAAGGGTTAATGACTATCATAATTACCCCTCCTTTTAGGGTTTAACGTCTTCGTTGGCCATACTTTTGCAATTGTAGCTATGAAAATTAACGAAAATGACTATTCTAATAATATTTTAATAGTTTAGAGTATTCTAACTATGAAAAAAGTTCAAGAACCAAAGTTACACAAGGTTAAAAGTTGAAGGACTAACCTTACAATTGACCCTACTTCAAAATATATTGTATACTTTTGAAGTAAAATACAATATATAAAAATAAAAATGTAAAAAACCTTTTTAAAAATGATTTTAGCATTATTCCCAAAAAGTTCTCACTTTTATTTTCATACTGACAACATCATTTGCAAAATGCAATCAAATGAAATCAATGATTTTAACAAAGATGGCATCCCCTTTTTTCCCCCCTTTTTCTTCTTTTTTCACCTATTTTTTCTTCTCAGTTTCTAGTCAGTTAAATAAAAAAGACAAAGGAAAAAGCATATGAAGGATATTTTGTGTTTAAATATTAGAGATAACAATAAGGCAGGGCAAATGTATGTATGTTCTCCCACCCCCATTTCTACCTCCTTTTTTACCCACATATCTACCCTCATACCAACTTAATTTAACGCTGGTGAAGGGATAGGTGATCCCTATTGAGATGCCATACACATACCCTACCTATTTATCTATTAGGAATTTAAAAAAAAAAAAAAACAAAAAAGCTAAAAACAATTATATTAATGTTGTTATAACATTTAACAATATAGTCACAAATGTAACTGAAATAAAATTAAAAACTTGAAAATAAACCCAAACTCTAGAAATCTATAATCTAAATTCAGAAAGCAAACTAAAACATTAAAATACTAAAACTTCAATTATATATATATATATATGTTATGTATATTTTTATAAAGGTGAATACAACGGGGTGGGTGTGAGTATGAGGGGGCTTTTCCCATCCTATCCCACACTTACATGGTGTTCCCGCCCATGCACCTATATACCATCCCCTATATTCGTCCTGTTAGGGAGGTGAGAATCCGTAAGTACCCGCATCCATGGTTAAAAATGTCATCTCTGTTAAAAATTAAGTACGTGGAGAACTATAATGAATGTTGTACATTTTAACAGTAATTGTAAGGAAGTTTTTATTGTAGAAACCATCTTGTAACTATTATAACATATGAAATTTTTGCCCTTGAATTAAAATTTTAACAAGTGGATTTATGAATACCTATGTTTATATATTAGACGGTTAAAAAGTCAATTTAATAGTTAAAAATGTCAACAAATAGTAAAAATGTATTTTTTATAAATGGGTTTTCTAATTAAGGCTTATAAAGGGGAAAATGGGTCAAGCCGAATAGAAGCTATTTTTCTTATATATGCTAGATCGGACCTGCTCGATAGAAACAAAAGTTAGTCCAACCAGATAGGCTAATGGTGCGTATCCATGCACTTTTGATGAAATGAGATTTCAACTCAGCAACTTTTGAGATTTTGAGAAGAGTTGCACTTTATAAAGCATAATAAATGAAAGTTGTAAGCTGTGTCCAAGGAGGGCGGAGAGTTCTTGTCTGTCATTGACCTTTATAGTAGAATGAGTTAGGGGCTTGAAAGGCATTGGTTTGTCCTGTGATGGATGTCAGTGATTTGAGTTTGTTTATCTCCAACTCGTGAACTTAGCTGATTATTAATAGTTTTTAAATACTTTGTGGAAAAACACTATACCCATCCCATGGGCCATTGTATAAGGCTAGGAATAGTTCGCCTAACGTTTAATCTGCTTAATTTATCCAACATATTGAAATGGATTCGAAGACTAATGAATTGAGACCCAATTTGAAGGTCACTTATTGGATGGTGGGTTGAGAAATCTCAATTCAAAAAATCCTCAAAACGGAACGATATATAAATGTATTTTTTAAATAAATAAAAAAGTATACGTACGAAAGTTGAATATAATTTGGAGAAAATTACCTAAATAACCAACCTTTTTCCATGATATATTGACCAACATGACATAAACTACTCATTCTTGATCAACATGACACAAATTACCTTAATAATCAACATTTTTTTTCATTTTTATCTAATATTAATTTTTTGTATTACGTTGATATAATGAGCTTTAAATTGGTCTCATTTAGGTGCTTTCCCTTGTAATTTGACCTAGTCCTCCTCAACTCCTACAACCCAGCCCATGACTATTACCTTTTTTTTTTTTTTTTTTTAACTTGTTAAATTTTGATAAAACCTACCCCATTTAGATTGAAAAGAGAATCCTAACAGAAACAAGTAAGGTTTTTTTTTTTTTTTTTTTTTTTTTTTTTTAAGTAATAACCTAAACAAGTTTTTGTTTACACTTCACATGTAATTCTTGTATAGGCGCCATCTACAGTAACCTCAAGGATAGATAAGTTTATGTATTGCATCAACGAATCCATTTCACGAACTCAATTGTTTATGGACTATATTTCTTCAAAAATTATGGATATACTCCTAATCTATATAATCTTATTTGTAACAACTCGCAAATCTTCTTGTGGGCCGAAGTTGAACCACAAATAAATTCTTGAGAGAATAAGTAAAATAGTAATTTTGAAGCGAGTAATAATAAATTATAGCATAAAATTTTAAACATACCCCTAATCTCTCTATTTCTCTCTAACATGAAATTATATATATAAATTTGTTATTAAAAATTAACAGTAAATTTATTATTTTGTAAAAAATCTAAGAAAATCAAGAATTTATTAGAAAATACATATAAGAATATGCTAAAATTTATCATCTTTTAAAAAACCTATTATAAATTTCAAAAATTCTTTGAATAAAAACCGTAACAAATAGGTAGTTTCTAAAAAAATATTTACATTAATTAGCCTATTTTAAAATACTTTATTTATGAAAATATAGCGGAGCATTCACAAAGAATTGATGTAAGCAAAAGGGACGGCTTAAAGACAAACATTGGTATGCGAGGACGTGTACAAGAAGCTCTTTGCCGATACCTAACACATGGTGCACCTCTCAGTAGACGGTGGATCTTTGATAGAATGCATAGGGATCAATTGATAGAAATTTTGATTGAGGAAGAGAATTCAGGATCAATGCCTTTTTTGTTCGCTATGTGTTGATTGGATGCGTACTCGCGTGATTGATGGACATGGAAATTGTGTTGAAAAATAAGGTATTTAATCATCTAGCCATTTACTTTATAATTGCACTTCAGAGGTATAGGAGAGGCATGTTTAGCTTATTAGGAAAAGCACCCCTATGAGGTCGTAGATTCAGGTCCCTACTACACAACAATTAGAAACACAGAGCAACCACGGGCACGCAGGATACTAACATTAAATTTTGACATTATAATCGAAGGGCTTTCTCAATATTGTATTTGGAAACAAAGCAAAAAGTTGTTTGATAGAAAGTCGGATACGTTTGATATTATGAAACCTATAATCGAATAGGGCACCAAGCTAGCTTCTTTGCCTGAGCCAGTGAAGCGGTAAACAGATAAACATGTTTTGTTAATAAATTATTTATAATAAATATGTGATTTACTTTGATCATTTTGAAATATACATCAAAATGCTATTTACCTTTTTCTCTCCTAGTAACTCTACTACTTATAAAGAAAAAGAAGTTACTACTTTACAAATATCCTAATTGTGGAAACTTCATGAAATCAAAATGATTGTTCAGAGTGGTTATAGGTTTAACAATCCTTAATTTTATATTTGATTTTCACTATAAGGTGTGGATTTTAAATCTACACTCAAGAAGTTAAACAAAAAATTAAATTATTTAGAAAAGGGTTAATTTTATAAATGGTTGTCAAATTACACATCGGTCTAATATTGATCCATGATTTTTTACTTTACACATCACACTCTTTGAACTTTTCTACCATTATATCAATGGTCCTTTTGTCAATGTTCTGTAAAATATTAGACAAAAATTAAACACCTCTTGATAATATAAACTATTTATAAATAAAGCCGCAACTAAATATTGTTGGAAGCAAAATTATATTTTAATCAAAGATATATAGGGCAAATTGCAAACCATGTTTTAATAAAGAGATTTAGAGCTAATTAGTATTTTTTACAAAGTTTTTTTTGTTTTTTTTGTTTTTTTTTTTTTTTTGTAAAAATAGCCAAAGTTTTTAAAAATTAGTTAAAATGTTGTTTTTTTTAGATGGTATAGTAATTTTCTTCGATGATTAATTGACAACAAAATATTGCTAATTTTGTAAATTAGTTGTTTGACCGTAGTCACTCATTGATTGATTATAAAATAAATCATTAAATTTCAAGTCAATCAATAATTAACTAAATTTGGGAAAAATAGTAAACGGTCATTTTGCTAAGTTTACGTTTGGTGTTTGAATTCATTTTCAACTCAGCTGCATTTTACGGCTAGTTTTTTATCTTTTTGAAAAAAAATCAATAAAAATTATAACTATTTTTTAAAAAATTAATCAATTTCAATATAAAAATTCAATTTCATTTCAAATTCAACTCAAATATCAAATACATCATAAATAATAAAAAGTTTAGTTGTCTATTTGGTCCAGTGATAAAAAATAGAACATATAGCATAATTTTCCTTTAATAAAAGATAATACAGCATCAAAAGCTATTTTTTATATACAGGTTCTCTCTAATAAATTTTTAATTTCGATTTTAGTCTCAATTACAATTTACGTGATCTAAATATGTTTAATTTCTATTTAGTTTTTGATGAAATGCTGATACAAAAGTTTCTTTTTTTTTTTTTTTTTTTTATAATAATAAAATAAATTTGGGATTTATGATGTGTAAAATTAAAAATTAGGAATCAACTTTTGATCGATTGTATAATTTAGGGTTATATGCCAAAATAGCCTTAAAAACAGAGCAGAGTACCTTTGGCAGGCACGGGGAGAGTCTTGAATGTAAGAACCAGCTGATCTTGAAAGCAGGCAAGAAAATGGCGGACATGGATATCGACCAGAGTTGATAACGAAGGTTCTAGAGCCGAAGGTAACTCCCAACCCCTCTTCGTCGCTTCATATCTCAGTACAAGTTTTCAGAAATTCGTCATCGGATAATCAATATTTTCTTTTCCAAAATTACGTCGGAAGGCAAAGAAGAACAGAAGGGGAAGGTTCTTACGGTAATTTTGGTTGGCGCGCCCGGTAGCGGCAAGTCCACTTTCTGCGAGGAAGTTATGCGCCTGTCTACTTGATCATGGGTTCGCATTTGCCAGGTCTCTCTCTCTCTCTCTCTCTATATATATATGTATGTATGTATACGTCTGTTTGCCTACAACACGTTTGATGATATGCTTCAGTGAGGCCTTTTTTCTTTTACCCATTTTCATACGCTTTTCTTATTTCACAGGCGAGTTATAGTTGAGTTGAAAAGTACCAACTTTTATTAAGCATTTGTAATTGCATGAGAAATCTAGTCTTTTCTTGGTGTTTTGGCATAATTTTAATGTATTTGTATCTTGTGCATCTTGTTATTTGAAGAGTTATGCACTACTTCTACACCATGCATTATTAAGCGTATTAAAAAAAAAAAAATGTATAGCACGTGCTATGAATGTTTTCAACACTCATAATTTCATATTAAATTTATCGCCTCACTCGGTCAATTTCCAGTTAACCGCTTTACTCTTTATGGATTATCATCAACTTGTTCACTTCATAGTTGTTTTAAATTATCAAAATCAACCTTTTAGCGGGAGAAGTTTTAATTTTAATAAAAAAAATTAAGTCCAATGCGAAAATGTTGAGAACAAGCGTTATATATTCTTAAGAAGTCCAAAATACGAGATGCGAAATAGTAAATATTTCCTAAATGCTTATCACTTATAAAAGTGTAATGCTCTTTGTTGGGTTCTTCCCATCTATCATCTAAGATCATGCTCAAGTATATTGTTCATTTTATTTATTTATTTATTTATTTATTTTGTTTTGTAAAAGCCATGTACACATTTGTTGTAAGACCTTGTAACTGAGGCTGACTCTAAGATGTTAATTCTTTAAGAAATTTTCATGGAAATTTTAGGTGGCTGCATATCTGACATATTTAGAATCCTTTATTTACCATGACCACCTGAAACGGGTATGGAAACTTGAAAAAAAAAAAAAAGAAGGAAATAGTATTTGGCTATCTGTAAGAAAATTCTATATATGCTTAAATATTGCCAATGTTAAGAGTATTTCCTTTGAAGTGCCAAATAAATGTGTCAATGTCAAATTTGACATTTCTGTGGAAATATTACTGTTTAAGATAATCTCTAATGCATTTGTCTATGTCAATGCCATATTTGTTATAGAAGAGCATGAAAATTTAGCATTATCCTACTTTATACTATAACGTGTAATGTTATTTCTACTTTTTATTAACATTACTATGCTTTGGAACTAGTAAAAGTGAACATTTCGTAATTCATATAATTTTGAAATAAAAATACTGTAATAATTACTTGAAAAAGTGAAGACACCATCCAATAAGAATCAAATGTCAAACACGGAAATGGCTATACTATGTGGCAAATTTGCCTCAAAGTTTTAACATGTGGAAAATTTGGCATCAAAAATTGGATTCCCAAGGAGAGCACTTTTTTCATCCAAATGTCAAGTTTTACCATTGGCATAACAATTTCGGATTGCATTGAAGATGCTCTAATGGAGTTCAATCTTTGGTGAAAATTTGTCAAATGCTAACCTTGGTGGCAAATGTCCAATTTGGCATTTGATTGCTATTGGTTGGTGTCTTGATTTTTCATCTAATCATTACAATTTTGTCATTTCTAAATTACTCAAATACTAAAACATTTCTTTTATGAATTCCAAAGCTTAATGATGGTTATATAATGTAGATATGGCAATAGAAATTAACATTATATATTGGAGTACACAGTCTCAAATATGCTATTTTAAAGGTTTCCTGTAACAAATTTAGCATTGGCATTGGCATATAAATTAGAGATGGTCTAAGTTTATCATCACTGATTCTAATGACTATAACTTTTAACTTACTTTTCCATAGTGATAGTTGCTTGTATGTGCTTTCCGTTATTTTTCTAGTTTTACCTTTGGTCCTTTTTGTTTTAGGTTTGTAAGATCTTTTTCTTTTAACCTTTTTAATATAAAATTGTGTATTAAAAAAAAAAAAAAAAAAAAACCGACTTATAGTTGGTTAGTTGAGGAAGAAATTGGATGCACTGGAGGCTATTTCTTATATTGTTGTTCTGACTGAGCTAGGTTTTCCTGTATTTTAATTTATATCTATATATATATATATATAGTTGCAGGACAACATTGGAAATGGCAAAGCTGGAACGAAATCTCAATGTCTAAAGAGTGCAGCCAGTGCACTGAATGAGGGACAAAATTTGTTTATTGACAGATGCAACCTAGACAAGGAACAGTGTTCAGAATTTGTTAAGCTCGGTGCTTCCAAAGGTGACGTGCATGCCGTGGTGCTTTATCTTTCTGCTCGGCTCTGTATATCTCCTTCTGTAAAACGAACTGGCCATGAGGGAAACTTGCAAGGTGGAAAAGCTGCTGCTGTTGTGAACAGAATGCTACAGAATAAGGAATGGCCTAAATTTAGTGAAGGATTTACAAGAATCACTTTCTGCCAAAATGAGAGTGATGTTCAAGGCATCCTTAGTACGTACAGTAGACTTGGACCATTGGATGCTCTTCCCCTAGGTGTTTTTGGTGAGAAGAATCCTGATTCTAATGTTCAGCTTGGTATAATGAAATTCTTCAGGAAAGCAGGGCCTGCTGATAATGCTGGATCTACGGCAAATAGTGTTCAGGGTTCTAAGTTTGTGAAAAACTCGGAGGAAATGGTTTCCGGCTCAAAAAGACTGGTTCCTTTCTCTGATAATGCTGTTGAGTTGAATGAATTAAAGACCCCACGGTAGGCAGTATTAGTTATGCTGCTTCTCTGAGTGATCCTCCCACACTGGCATTTCCATCTATTTCAACATCAGATTTCCAATTCAACCATGAGAAGGCATCTGAAATTATTGTCGAGAAAGTTGAGGAATTCGTGAACAGAATTGGAAATGCTAGACTTGTCTTGGTAGATTTGACTCATGGATCAAAGATTTTATCTTTGGTTAGGGCAAAAACTTTAAAGAGAAATGTGGACTCCAAAAAGTGCTTAACATTTGTAGGAAATATTACTCGACTTCATTCACAAGGAGGCTTGCACTGCACTGTGATAGCTAATGCTGCCAATTGGTAAGCTGTTATCATTTCATCTATTGAAGTAGATCATTTTTATATAACTCTGTTATGCATTGGGTTGAAATAATAGACCATCAAGCTATTTTGTGAAATTGTATTTAAGTATCGTCACGATCTCTATGTTAATTGAACCTAGACATGACTAGTTCCCTAGCTCTTATTAAGGACCTGTTTTGTTATGTCTAACTAGCTTCTCTTGTCCATGATAATAAAATGGCATTGGTTTCGTAACCATTTTCCATGTGCTTCGGAGAGGGCTCGCTACCTTCTGAGATGCCTATTTGTGTAGTTGATGCAAGTCAGAAGCCTGTTGTCCTCTTGTATCTATCAATTGAGGCAACCAAGATTGATAATTCGTGATTGACCTAATTTTCGGAAAACTATAGATCTTTTGTTTTCACCCTTATTTTTTGGGAAATAACGAAATAAGTTATGTTGATATGATTATCATGTCAGGAAGATCCAATGAAAGATGTCTCAGTGCAGGCGACTGAAACCTGGAGGTGGAGGTGTAAATGCTGCAATCTTCACCACTGCAGGGCCAGCCCTAGAGACTGCGACCAAAGAACAAGCTAAATCTCTTCTTCCTGGGAGTGCTGTAGTCGTTCCTCTCCCTTCAACTTCTCCCTTGTTTTCCCAGGATCGGGTAACCCACGTCATACATGTTTTTGGACCAAATATGAATCCGCAGAGACCAAACTGTCTCGACAATGACTATGTAAAAGGCTGCAAAATTCTCCGTGATGCATACACTTCACTTTTTGAAGGTTTTGTATCTATTATAGGGAAGCTACCAGAAGGAAGCAGAAATAATCATGAGTCAAAGCAGTCAGAGATACAAGGTCACCCCGGGAATGCCACTAAACATAGTGAGCAAAAGGTAAAGAGGGATGGTGTTCATGAATCTGATAGGACTAAAAAGTGAAAGGGATCTTACTCTGAAACTGGAGGCAATATTTCCGAGTCTAGTGCTAGAAGGATAAATCCTAGCATTGAAAAATTTGATGGAAGCACAACTAAAACCTGGGGATCATGGGCTCAGGCTCTTTACAACATTGCCAATCAACCAGAGAAGCACAAGGATGCTGTGCTAGAGATTACAGATGATATTGTTGTATTAGATGATCTCTATCCTAAGGTTAATTTGACCTTGAAGTTTTTCCTGTCTACTCTGCTCATCATTATGCTGATCACGAATATTGGACTTTTGCAGGTGCAGAAGCATCTTTTGGTGTTGGCACGACATGAAGGTCTTGATTGCATAGCGGATATACATAAAGAACATCTTCAGTTGTTAAGAACAATGCATGCCGTTGGTTTGAAATGGGCTGAGAAGTTCATTAGTGAAGATGCATCCTTGATTTTCCGTCTTGGCTATCACTCGGTATGCTTTAACATCTTGCTAGAAAGTTCGTTTTTATTATTTCTTTTATTTCTGATATTTGTCTTTACGTTCACGTTTTAAGGTTCTTGGGCCAAGATTATTGGGTGTGTAAAGGGTGGGCCAGGTAGATAATTGTTCTCAAAATTAAATAAATAATCTAATATGAAATATTTTAGGTATTGGGTCTTTCTTTTCAAGGAATCCAGTCTTTCAGAGGTCGTTCCTTTTCATTTTAAGCAGCTTTATGAAATCTTTTTACCTCCTGGTTTTAGTAACAAGAGCAAAATTTTGTGGGCTACAGCAGTTATAGCAATCTTTTGAGGAATTTGGATGGGACACAATAGAGAATCTTTGAATAGTGAGGAAAATATGACTTAATTTGGGATAAAGTCAAATTTTGGGTAGCTGGGGTCTTCGGGAGAAAAAGTTTAGCAACCTGTATATGAATGATATAGTTAGAAGTTGGAGTCTGTTTTTGTAGTTATGGTAGATTAACTTTGCTCTATTTTGTCATTTTTGTGTGTGTGTATGTGTATTTATTTATTTATATTTTTTTTGCCATTTGTGTTTTGTTTCTTTTGTTGAGGATCCCTTGTTCTCTCCTTTTTCATCGATAAAGTTACTGTTTCTTCCAACAAAAAAAAAAAAACCCTTTTTTTAAAAAAAATTACAGAGACTTGGATTCCTAAACAAGCCTTGGAAATATTAATGGCTCATGATGTAGCAGAGAACTCAAAATTGAAACTTCGAACTTGGGATTTTATCAAAGAGATAAAATGGCTGCACGTTTACATGTTGATAATATGCTCGCATGTATTATATTTTGTTCTAGGTAGATCTGGGATTAGGATGATAAAACAGTATGCGAGATAAGAATGTAGGTGAAGTTTGAGAGGTAAGATCTAGGGTTCGGTTGATGCGTCATTGAAAGTTACTTATGTTTAATGCTTGAGCGTAGTGATATGTAGTCAATCATTCAACTAGGAAACTAAAGCTTTTTAAAATAAAAGATCTCAAATATAAGATAAATTCAAATATGATACCCAAATAAATAATCACAACTAACAAGAAATTTATGGCAAAGTTAAAACTCCAAAATAAATCATCTAGTTGATGGGATAGTAGAGACGACTCTAAAAAAAGCTTGGTCGATCGTAAACCTCGGGCTGCTGGAATGTAGCTGGCTTATTTCCTAGTGTTCCTAGGACCGACTTGAGCAACGAAACCAGCTTCAATTGCATCGACTGTTCGTTCGTTGCTGCAGTCGTTGCATTTAAGTAACAAGTGACCGTTCCTATTTAGAAGTAATGTTTCTGAACTTTCGCATATAAGACAAATAACGTAGTCAGTGGCGTATCGGCACAACAGTCCTTCAAACTCCTTGGGGCCAAATCCATTCTTCACAACTAATCTTTGCTGCCCATCAAGTGATCTACTGACCCCTAGTTCTGTCAGCAAGAAATTCATAAGATGATCTGGCTGCCGGTTCATCTTCTTGCAGTAATCCATGAAGTTTGCCAATATGGTTTTACTTGTTCCCTCGCGAAGAACTCGTGGAGGCCTCAGAATTAGCTGACGCCTCTCCCATACCAATTGAGGATTATTCTCCCGGAAGGTGCTAAACAGTCTGTCAATAAGCATCTCATACGTATAGTCAAGCCCGGAATATGAACAAATAGGTTGAACCACTGCTGCTCCATTGTCCTCTCCATTGTCCTCTTCCATGAGATCTTCTAGTTTTTCCCTCGCATAAATACCATCACCGAGGCCTGGTTTTTCAGAGCCATCTGCAGCGATGTCGATCTTTTTCTTTTTCTTCTGTTTCCTAGTAGGATCAAATGGCTTAATATTTGCCACTGCCTCCTTGACGTTGTTTTTATCCACCATGATTGCTCTAAGGGCTGGGAGAGAAATGAGAATCGAAGAATTTGGGAGAAAACGAGAGAATCTAGAGAGAGAATTTTGATAGTTTGTTTAATTTATGTTAATCGAAATCATCTATTTATAGAATCCTATCTTGGAAACTAAGAAAACCTAATTAAAAAAAAAAAGACTGTAAGATTATGCCAAACTTTTTATTTTTATTTTTATTTCTATTTTTTTCAAATTTTGAAAAAAGTATAGAGGATATAACTGATAATGCCAAACTTAATAAAATAAATAAACAAACTTAATTCGTAATATTATCTAAATCCCTGATCACATTCTGCAAGATAAACGAAAATTGATTTTTGTTTTGTTTTGTTTTTTTTGTTTGTTTGTTTTTTATTTTTTCTGTTTTTTTTTTTAATTTAATCTAAAATTTAATTTGCCATAATTTGTGTTGCACTTTCTATGTTTGTGCATGTCTCTTCTTCCACACTTCCAAGTCCTAATAGACAGATATAGTTTTCAACTCCACAAGTTTTATTGTCTTGTCAATATGGTTTGAAACCCGAAAACACAATTTTTACTAGTATGCCCTTTTGGACATCTTTAATGCAGACCCCATCAATGCGACAACTTCATCTACATGTGATCAGCCAAGATTTCAATTCAAAATATCCGAAGAATAAGAAACACTGGAACTTATTCACCACAACTTTCTTTCGATATTCTGTCGATGTAATGGAGGAAATCAGTGGTTGCGGAAAAGCAAGACTAGAAGATGATGACAAGGTGTTGTCAATGGAGTTATGTTGCCACCGATGTAGAAGTGCACACCCCAGTATACCCCGCTTAAAGTCACACATCACCGACTGTCAAGCTCTGTTTCTAGCTAATCTTGTTGAGAATGGTCGTCTAGTCACTGCTCCAAGCAATGCTGGTGTTAATTCATAGAGGAAAGTACAAAGGTGATGTTGGTTAGCCATTTGCTTTTCTCAGCGGGTACCGAGTATGGACCCAACAAATTTGGATGCATTAAACAAGCTTTTAGGGCCAAATTGCTACACTTCTTCTTCTTCTTCTTTTTTAACACGTTAAAATCCTTGCTGATTTTGACCCTTCAGCAGAATTGTCTTTATGTAGTACCAATGTGAATCTTGTTCGCTATACATTGAAAGGAAGCCCGAAAAGAAATCTGATTAATTCGCCCACCCCCCCTCCCAATTTTTTAGGTAAATAAATTCCTTGCTGATTTTGACCCTTCAGCAGAATTGTCTTTATGTAGTACCAACGTGAATTTTGTTCGCTACACATTGAAAGGAAGCCTTAAATTTCCCCCCTTTTATTTTTTTTTGGGTAACAACGTGAATTTTGTTCGCTATACATTGAAAGGAAGCCTGAAAAGAAATCTGATTAATTTTGAGAGAGGCCACAGAGGCTAAAAGGTGACTGTAAGAAAGCTAAAAATTGAGAGAGAGAGAGAGAGGCGATTTTGGGTAAAAGTAGCTGGATGCACTTTGTTTATGTGTCGTGGTTTTCTCAAGAAAATTGCTGAAGTGGATACCAACGTAAGAAACGATGAACTAGCAACTCGTTAAATTAAAAAAAAAAAAAAAAATCCTTTGTGATTAATAAAAAATAGTAACAACCTTCTAGGTCTGTCTCAATAATGAATTATTATTAAATTTTTTTTTTTGTTAAATGTCTTCAGTTCACGCGAGGAAAATTACCATCTCTGTTTTCGAAGAAATTCACTTTAAAAAAAAAAAAGCATGTAAATTTCATGCTCATTATTCTGTCTTTTATCAAACGTGTCCACGTTTGCCTTTTCTACTGTCGCTGCAAACAGTCTCACTAAGCTGTTTGGGTTTGTTTGCAGTGCGTAAACACAGCATCAATATGAATACAATAATTTGGATAGTGCTCTTAGTGGTTTTCTCCAACGGCCTATTTTCCTCTTATGCAATCATCAGTAATAACGTTTCAAATAGACCAAAAGTTCTCAACTTTGGTGCTCTTATTTGTTTCGATTCAATGATTGGCAGAGTTGCAAAAATTGCAATAGAAGCTGCGGTTGAAGATATCAACTCCGATCCGTTAATTCTCAGAGAAACTAAGCTCAAAGTCATGATGCAGGACACCAAGACCAACGAATTTTTAGGCATCGTTGAAGGTACGGACCTATATCTCGTTTCATAAACAAATTTGTACCAGTTACATTGATCTTAAACAAATTTACATTTTTCTTCTTGTTGTCACTACAGCTTTCCGATTCATGGAGAACGACACAGTAGCGATAATAGGGCCACAGTTCTCCGTCATGGCCCATGGGATCGCACACGTTGCAAATGAGCTCCGAGTGCCTTTGCTCTCATTTGCAGCAATAGACTCTATGCTGACTCCACCGCAGTTCCCTTTCTTTGTTAGAACAACACATAGTGATGCGTTTCAAATGGCTGTAGTGGCAGATCTTGTTGGCTACTACGAGTGGAGAGACGTCGTAGCGATCTATGTGGACGATGATTTTGGAAGAAACGGGATTTCGAAATTGGGAGATAAGCTGGCTGAGAGGCGTTGTAAAATCTCCTACAAAGCACCCCTGAGATCAAAAGCAAGCAAGGAAGAGATCATAAGAACATTGATTCAGGTGTTGAACACAGAGTCTCGGATTATTGTCATACATATATACCCCAGTTTGGGTCTAGAAGTACTTGGTGAAGCCAGAAATCTTCAGATGATGGAAACCGGGTTCGTTTGGATTGCGACTGATTGGCTCTCTACTGTTTTGGACACAGAGCCTTCAATGCTATCAGAGAAATCGGATGACATTCAAGGGGTTCTTACCCTCCGTATGCACACACCGGATTCACAGCTCAAAACAAGATTTTTCTCCAAGTGGACTAATTTGACAAGTACTATCAGTGGAAGCAGCAATTTAGGCAAGAATGGATCGTCTTTCGGGCTAAACATGTATGGTTTGTATGCCTACGACTCTGTATGGCTTCTCGCCACCGCACTCAATTCATTCTTGGATCAAAAAGGAAACTTTTCCTTCTCGAATGATTCGAGCTTAACCGAGATGCGTGGAGGGAACATGAGGCTTGATTCTATGCGAATCTTCGACGGAGGCAATCTTTTGCTTCAGAACATTGTGAACGTTAACACCACAGGTGTGACTGGTCCTTTAGTGTTCAACTCAGATATGGACCTGATAGACCCTGCTTATCAAGTCATAAACATAATTGGCTCGGGAATTAATACGATTGGCTACTGGTCCAACTCCTCTGGCTTGTCAACTCTGCGCCCTGAAGCTCTCCAATATAAGCACTCCACCAGCCATAACTCGAGTCAGCAACTCTCTGGCGTCCTCTGGCCGGGAAAAACGACGCACAAACCACGCGGCTGGGTTTTCCCCAACAACGGAAAGCAGCTGAGAATTGGAGTCCTGAACCAAGTCGGTTTCAATCAACTTATATGGAATGTTGATGGTTCAGGAGCATTCACTGGATTCTGCATAGACGTGTTTACGGAGGCTGTGGAACAGCTGCAGTATGGTGTGTCGTATAAGTTCATCCTGTATGGGGACGGTCGAACCTTCCCATCTACTAATGAGCTTCTAAAAATGGTGAAAAAGGGTGTAAGTGTGGTGTTTATTTTGACTAGTGATTATGTTGCACTTTTATTTATTTCTTTGATATGACAAACTATCATGCCCTTCCTTTGCGTTAGTCTGTGATCACACCTTTGAAGAAGAATAACTGGTTATGATTTGACAACTGGTATGAGAGACTAACAACTTTCTTTTCTCATGAAAAAAAAAAAAAAACAATATTAATCCGTGTGTAGGTCTTCGACGCAGCTGTGGGAGACATCGCAATCACGATGAGTCGAATGAAAATGGTGGATTTCACACAACCATACATAGAATCAGGGCTAGTGGTGGTTGCTCCGATAAGGAAGCTTAACTCAAGTGCTTGGGCGTTTCTGAGGCCTTTCACTCTCATGATGTGGAGCGTCACTGGTGTTTTCTTCCTAGTCGTAGGAGGAGTTATTTGGATCTTGGAGCGCCGGACGAATGACAACTTCCGCGGCCCTCCTAGGAAGCAACTAGTGACAATCATCTGGTGAGTCCATGATTCAAAACTTCACAAAAGTTACTACTTTTGTCTAATTCTTCTCTCTTTGTTTTTTTTTTTTTTTTTTTTTTTTTTTTTTTTTTTTTTTTTGGGTTTGCAGGTTTAGCTTTTCAACACTGTTTTCTACCCACCGTAAGTGAGAATGATCATGATGACTCTAGTTCTTGTGTTTTGATGTGATCTTTTCGATTACATTTTTTATTACATCTTTATCGTAATGGCGACATTGTAGGAGAAAATACAGGGAGTACTCTAGCTCGCTTTGTGCTGATTGTATGGCTCTTCGTAGTTCTAGTGTTGAACTCGAGCTACACAGCGAGTTTGACATCAATCCTGACAGTGGAACAGCTCTCGTCGTCGGTTAAAGGCATTGAAAGCTTGGTGACGAGCGGTCAACCCATAGGTTACGGCACGGGCTCATTTACAGAAAATTACTTGACCGAGGAGCTCGGCGTACCAAAATCAAGGCTTGTTCCTCTCAAGACACCGCTAGATTATGAGAAAGCCTTGAAGGATGGTCCCAGCCATGGTGGTGTTGCTGCAGTGGTCGAGGAGCGTGCCTACATGGAGCTCTTCCTTTCTACGCGATGCGAATTCAGCATCGTCGGCCAAGAGTTCACCAAAATGGGTTGGGGCTTTGTAAGTGTCTTTCATCCATCCTCTAAAATAACAAAGGGACATTTCTGGCAAGAATAAGTAGTATTTTTAGTGTTAAAAAAAAAAAGAAAAAAGAAAAAAAAAAAAAGGGGTAGTATTTATCACTATTGTCCCTTAAACTTGTCATCTTTTTAGTGATTTGTCTCCTGAATTTCTAATTTTGACAATCATTGAATTATGCCTAATTTTGTCAAATTTCCATTAAATTGAATATTCACATTAGTTTTTGAAATTTCTTTTCCTCGAAAATGAGGTTTTTCATCTTCACATATGTGGTATTTTGTCACTAATTTAACTAGAAATTAAACCAAATGGGACACATTGCTACAATTTAGAAAATTCAAAAGGAAATTTTCTAAAATTAAAAATTTATGGGACGAGTTGCTAAACGATGACAACTTAAAGGGTAAAAGCGCTAGCCACCCTAAGAACAGGTATACGGATTTGATTATATTTTTTATTTGGAGAGGTCATTAATTACTTGTATAACATAGGCCTTTCCGAGGGACTCTCCGCTTGCCGTCGACATGTCCACAGCCATCTTGAAACTAGTTGAGAATGGGACTCTTCAAAGGATTCAAAATAAATGGCTTACCAGAAGCGCTTGCAGCTCAGAAGGTGCAAGGCAAGAAGCGGAGCGTCTTCAGCTCAAGAGCTTTTGGGGGCTTTTCCTGCTCTGTGGCCTATCTTGCTTGCTTGCCCTGCTACTATACCTCATTAAAATGCTGCATCAATTCTGTAAGCGTTCCGTTCACCGCTCCCAATCCACCTTCTGTCTCCATTCGTTTCTGTCATTTATTAATGAAAAGGAAGACGTGTCAAGCCGGTCGAAGAGAAGGCGGACTGAGACTTCTCCTAAGAAAACCGTTTGTGAAGATGGAACTATCAACTACCTAAATGTAAGAGTTTAGAACTCAGCTTATGCACAAGCTTGTGATAGCCAGTTCCTGCTCGCCTTTATGTAAATATAGTACTATTAAGGCTTGTAATATTTTATTTTTTAGGATGAACGTTTAAATAGTTCCATTTATTTAATCAAATTGAATATTAAAAGAACAAAGTTTGTGCTAATCTGATTACCAATTCACGTGGTTTGTACCAAAAGAAAACATTCATATACATGAATTTGAAGTACTATGGAGGTAGACTTAACCTATCTAATATTTGTTTAGAACGCTAGATTTTTTATTTGTTTATTATTATTTTTTTTTAATGCTAGCTCATTCGATATACACGAAAGAGGAAGTATAATCCCTTCATTAATGTTGTAGGTAAGGTGTGTCCTTCTAAACTCGAACCGCAACTTTTCCTTCATTAATTGTCTTCTTCTAAACTCGAACCATCTTGGAGTTTAATCGGGGCTTAATTCTTATTTGTTTTGTAGAGAATTGTTTTTTAATTTTTAATGTTCATCAAGGTGTTTTTATCTGTTCTTGATTGAATGTCAAGATATAGGATGTATTGGTGCTCTTAGTTTTGGACAAAAAATTGCACCAAGACTATTCACAATGATTTCTATGTTAAGTTGTGAAGTCTAACTGATATCCTATATAGATAATTATTTTATGAAGATTTCACATTTGTTATTTTCTTTGTCATAGTTCTTTCTTCATAAATGGGGGATAGCATCAGTAGAGTTTACTAATAAAGAGGTTAGAGAGTACGAACTTGTGCGAATTTCTCTTGTAAACTTTTTTATCATCATAATGAAATAGGACGTAATCTCACCTATTAAGACAAACCTCTATAAATCATGAGTTTCCTTTCACACCACTATGTACTGTGAGATCATGGAGAATTATGTTGCTGGAAATCATGGAAAGATGTGTCTTGCTGATGGAGAACCTATGAAAATTGTTGGTATTGGGTGATATCAGTTTGAGGATTTCAAGCGTGTCCATATGGAAAATTTACAAGGTGAGACATGTACCAAAACTGATTCCTAATCTGATCAATTTGATAGCATGTACCAAAATTTTCTTTAAAATTATAAAAATAACAAAAATAAAAAAAAAATTTTGACATTGCTACTGCTTGTACTAGTAACATTGTACCAGTTTTACAGGTCTCCATTAATGTCTTTTTGCCGATTAATTCCTAGTTTAATGATTTAAGTAATTTTACCACTGCTACAAAATTGACAGTAAATTATTGACATACAAGGAAAATAATTATACGGCCATTATGTCAAACTTGGAGCTTTACAGAAAATCATATAAAATCAATATTTTATCAGCTTCACTCTCATCGAAAAAAACTTGAAAAAAAAAATAATAGAAGATGTTGTACTCTAGGTTATTGTTTTTGTTAATTTAAATTTATTTTGAGATGAACATGTACTGCATCTTTAAATTTCAAAAGTCCCTTGTCAATTATAAATCTAGCGCCCCTAAAGAGATTGTAGAACTAGGAAAAAAATCAGAGACTAAATGAGTGAAAAATAAATTCAAGGATAAAACTTTTGATCTCTTGAAAAATCAAGGGACCAAGAGTAAAAAAAAAAAAAAAAAGCCAAAAATATTTAAGGATTAAATTTCAAAAATTGATAAAAAAAAATTATGAGATATATATGTATATATATAGCGAGAAATACTCTCATGTTCAGTAGTCAGACATAAACGGTACTTATAACATCTTATTTTGCAACTTTTAATTATTAGTTGATATACATGTAACTTTCTATTAAAAATCTTATAATGTGGACTATTAAAAACTAACAACGCGAAAGGATAAGTATCACTGATAAATATTGTATTAGTATGAATTAGTTATTACAATAGTGTACAACAAATGTTACAACTATCATTCTGTGGAGCACACAAGAGTTTTTACATTTATATATGTTGATTTTTAAGTAATTTTCTACAACTACTTATAAAAAAATAAAAAAAAGTAATTTTCTACAATTATTTTTTATTTTTTTAGGGAAAACTTTTTTATTGTTACTTATTAGTACATGCACAATATTTGTCATTCAGTTGATGTAGAAGTTATTTGGCTCTCCATTTCCGATCTAAGATTTCCATTTCAATTTTTATATTTTTATGAAAAATCAATAAAAATTATAATTAATTTTTTAAATCAAATAATTTTAACTTAAAAGTTTCATTCCAAATGAGTGTTTGATTAGATTTTTCCACTAATACCTGAATAGTGACTCCATAAAAGCAAAGATAAGTGGGTCAACTCCAATGTTGTCTCTTGTCTCAATCCATCAGCTTTAAATTTATTCTGCATTGAGAAAGGCCAAACACTGATCAAGCTATTTTAAGAGAAAGCCAAATTAAATGACAATCCAGTCACATTCGGAGAATCTCTTTGATTAGTGTAAAAAAGATGTGTGGTTTATGTTAATTTAATGGAGTTTTGGGAACTTATCAATAAAAAAAATTAAATAAAAAAAAAAAAAAAAAAAAAGCTGCCTTCGGAGTGTCTTTATCAAAAACAAAAACAAAAAAACAAGCAAAAAAAAAAAAAAAAAAAAAAACTACGAACAAACGACTTTAGGAGAGGAAGCTCCCAAGATGAAAGGGTAATTTTATACTGTGGGAGGGTTTTTATTTCATTTATAATTTTTTTTCCTCGTATATGGGAAACAAAAATTGTCCTTTGGAAGAAAAATAAACAATCAATTATTGATATTGTTTGTTGTTTCACGAAAATAAGAGAGCAGCCTACAGTATTTTCTTTCCAAAAATAAATAATAAAAATAAAACACACACACACGCAAACAATACCTGCAATTTTCTAATTTTCTCTGCAAATTCCTGCAATTTATTTGAAGGATTATGTCTTTGCTAGGTATAAACATTTCAAACAAAAAATATCAAAATATTTGACAACTTTGAGCGTCTCTGATGGAGTATTAAATAGATATGTCAATATCAAATTTTAAAATTTGGTTAAAAAAATTTGGTTTCTAGCAGATTTTTATTTATTTTAATAATTTTGACAAATACTAAATTTGATTCCTATTGGTTGGTAGCTAACATTTTCAACTAATTTTTTCTCATTTTAATTATTTAAATATTGAATCAATTTTTATGAATTTCAAAGCTAAATGTTGATGACAAAAGATAAATAGAGCATTAGAAATAACATTATAAATTTGAGAGTAAAATCTCAAATATACAATATAATATTTTTGTATTAAACATAGCATTAAATTTATATTTACATTAAAAATGGTCTTAATATCATTATTGTCCTAACGTTTTTATTGGCATCTTTAATTTAAAAAATAATGAGCTGAAATTTCCAGATTGATTTTGTTTAGGAAATATTTTGTTCACACTTTCCTTTTTCAAGAACAAGGTGATCAGCACCTGTCTGAAGTCTGAACAGGCTGAAGCACATGGCAAGTTTCATATAAAGATAGTTAACCAAGAAACTCCTCTGGACCCATTTGGATAGATTGGATTATTATGGCAAGCCCAATATAAGATATAAGCTTCAACATTCTATATTTTTCTTACCTTGTCTTTCCCAAAACTGTTGGAGAATCATTCTAAAATATACGAAGTCATTTTGGGAAGGTTTTTGAACTGCACACAGGTCTACTAACTCGGATTAATCTTATTTGAATCAGAAAAATCCAAGTTTCTTATTTTTATGTAGATTTGATCTTTCAGAATTAGGAAACTATCTCTTGTTCGCACAAGTCAATGCTTGATGTTTGTGAACACAGATAAAATATTTGAAGTTGCAAGTTTCTTTTTATTTTTTTTGTGGGGGGGGGGGGGGGGGGGGTGTTGTTGGAGAGGAGGGGGTGGTGCGTTGATACCATTCATGCCTTACATTAACAATACCCCTATATGCATTAAAAGGATTTAGAGCGTTCATCGTAATGCCTATCAAAGGGCATTCATGTAACGTTTCTCACAGAGGTTAAGAGTAAGAGAAAACAAGAGTATTTAGGCTTACTCTTATTACTCTCAAAATCTTATGTATCGCAACCATGAGCTCAGAATACATTAGTTAGAACTAAGGTGAGCCGTTAAGTTTAGCTTAGGCATATAAACATTTAAGTATTGAGAGTATGATTGACAAAATTAATGTGCCACATATATAAGCGATGAATGATTAAGATTAATTAGGAGTAAATCCAAAGGTGGAGGATTAATTAAGAATTACGATTAGATTGAAAATCAATGGTTAAGCTTTAGATTTTAAGTGACCAATGAGAGCTAAAGACAAGGATTGATATGGTGGAGTATCCGATGGATGAGAACAAGGATGACAATATAACGACCCGACTTTTTGAATCGTTAACTAGCTTACTTATTTTTATTTAATTTAGTCTTAACACTTATTTGTGTTGGGTTCTAAAAATACAAAAAATAAAAATAAAAATTTAAATCATATTCATATTAGAAAAATTAGAATTACTAAATTTTTAACCAAGGAAATTGAAAACCTTTAGCTAATAAATATCCTATTCAAATTCGTATTTAGATAATATTTAAAAAAAAAAAAACTATAACTTCATGTAAATTAAAAGGAAAGAGTCTAAAGTCTTTTTCCCATAAAATACTCATACTAATTTATTAGTACCAAAATATTGGAACATAGTTATAAATATAGTCGATAAAAAATAATTTAAGAAATTTAAATGCGGAAATTTAATTTATGGTGACATCCCACTCTTGTCCTTCATCGCCTCCACACAATTTTGTCAGTTCATAAAATATCTATATAGCGGGCTGCTTATCTATGTTACCTACAGCCGAACACACATGTATGAGCTTTCACTCAATAAGTACAAACATTATCTTACAAATCATTTTCATAAAATCATATCATCACATGTAACATCATAAATGTTCAAAAATGCATGTGATCTATATGTGTTCAATTATGCTTTATTATATACATATCTTCTCTACATAAGGGCTCCTATATCATACCCATATGCGTACAACCAATGGAGAGTTAGGAGAGCAATCCTCCAACAACCTCCAAGGTCATATCTTATAACTTTGTTCTTATCATATCCTCTCATTAATTAGAGGTTGATATGATACTTAATCCTTTCTTTTGTTAGCTTCATTCTTATTATTTGTGATAATGTGTAAATTTATATGTCACTATGCATCTACTATTACTGCATACATATCTGTGAGGTATGTCAATCATAACGGTGCAAGAGAAATAATACATGTTAAATGCTTAATTAACACAATACATAAGACTCATAGGCTCATCACTTCATCAAGACAAATCATAGAAAACGTAGAACATTAACAACAAAAAATATTTTGTTCCATATTGTAGGTGAGGTTTGTACTTACAGAAAATTACGTAACTGTGTATTCGCGTTGATTGTTTCTAGCTCTACCCTCAACTCAATGTGGTGTCATAATTTTAAATTGACATCTAACAATTAGATTAAGGTTTTTGAATCATTTTCGATTATGGACATATGTTCTCTTAATTAATAATTAATTTCAATTTAATTATTCATTTGTTTCTAAGTTTTTTTTTTTGTTTAGTTAAGAATAACATCCTTAATTATTAATTTCATGATTATCATAAATTAATTTCTTAATTAATAGTTAATTAATTTCTTAATTAATAATTAATTAATTTTAAATATTAAATTAATTAATTATTAACCTATTGGTGAGTTAATTACTTAATGCTTAATTTTTTATCCATTATTTTATTTAATTCCCCTTTATTCATATTTGGGTCTATTAGGTGACTATAGATAATCATGATCTTCCAATATCATATTGGGTCATTTTTGTGGGTTATGAGTTTATTAGGTCTATAACAACTCATTTATTTGCAATTGGGTCGTATTATTGTTTTAAACATGTTAAGACCCATTAAACTTTGTTGTGTTTATCAAGTTTTAGTCAGTAATTACATGGCATCACAGCAAGCCTAGTCACTAAGCCCTCCAGTACTAATTTGTCAATTTGCCCCTATTTCGGTTATTCAAGCATTTTTAAGCTTAAACTTGTTAAATATTTTGACCTTAGCTTTTAGTAATTGCTATTGCAGTTTAGTAGGTCCACAAAACCTCTACTCACAGCCCAAAACGTTCTCCCCATCAATTACCATTTCGCCCCTAAGTTTGACACAATTACAATTTTTTCATTAGACATACCCTTTTTAATCCAGATTTATTGAATGGTTTTTAAAAGTTTGTCCTAGCCTTAGAATAATGTTTACAGTGTCCTTAGGCTCTTAAAATGGCTTTTGTAACTTATTACATTTCTAAACACAATTAAATAAAAGTATAACATTTATGCCCCTTTATGTCTTTTAAGGTCGTAGATTTGACTATAACATAAATCATATTATTTCATGTATTTATTTAGGTTAATATACTGTTTTAAGGGTGACAAAGATGCTGTCTAATTATAGTGTAAGTAGATTTTATAATTTGGTCCGTTATTTATATATTTTTGCATTTTAGGCCTTATTTATCCCTAATTAGTTCCCAATACCTTTTGGTTTACTTTTTTTTTTTTTTTTTTTTTTATAGTTAATGTCTTTATAAAGTATTCTCATAGGATTAGAACTCATTTTTAACAAGTTTTTATTATTTATATTTTTGACCATGTATTTTTCTATATTTATGTGTTGACTTCAAAATGGCGTTTTGGTCATTTCTTATCTATTTATCACCAAAATTTGACACAAAGTCTATTTTAAGTCTCTAATCAAGACTACAAAGTTTTGGATTCAAATAAAGTCTTTAAACTTGTGAAATTATGATTTTACACCTTGAGGGCAAAATCATCATTTTTTATATTTTTATTTATGATCAAACTTGAGCGCTTCTTATGACTTATGTTAAGAGTAATATTCTATCTTTCTACATGATTATGAAAATCCTACTCAAAATATCATTTTCCAATTTATTAACATTTATGTCAAAAATGTTATTTTTGTATTTTATGATCATTAATTCTTATTCTAGCTTATTTATGATATCAAAATATTTTCCTCATCATTCATGTTTCCATTAAACACAAGAAATAACATATCAACAAGCCACAATCTCCTATTCTCATATATTAATACTCATTTCAAATCATATAACCGTAAAAATCACATAAACATATATATATATATATATATATATATATTTTTCATATTCCATATACAAATCATGTTTTCTAGCCACCTTAAATCATGGCCAGCACATATATTATCTCAGTAGGTAGCAAAACCACATTTTAACCATTTATCATGCCAAGATTTTCTTATTTGTAAGAACACATTTTGAAAGGAAAGTTATTAAGAACTTGGTAAACCATCAGTTTATAAATCAGTTACCTCTTAGAAAAGTAGTGGGTTATTAGCTCCTCTTGAAGGCTTTAAACCACTTTTGGATTCTTGAGGTAGGAGGCTAGAATGAAAATAAAATATCACTTTAAAAATATTTTTAAAACATGAATTTTTCCTTCGAGGAAACAAGTGCAAAAATATAGGTTTTTACCTTGAAAAACACTTGGAATGACTCTTTCTCCTTATAAGAAAATGATCTTTGGAATGGTTGGAAAAAAATTAAGTATATTTTTGACTTCCCTTAACTATAAATTTTGTCCACAATGAAGGAAGGAAGAAAAGAAACTTTTCTTTGCTTAAATGGTTTTTATGAAAAAGAAAAAAAGTGGTTTTTGGTTTACTTTAAAACTATTTTATAACCAAGTCTTATTGTGGGTTTAAAACTTAAAATTTTTTGGATTTTAATCTCTTCAAAAATGTGCTCAGCTAAAGAGGATAAGTTCAGAGGTTGTTTTGGTGGTTTTTCATGTATTTCTAAGTAGTTTTAGTGAGTAGTCATTCAAGTAGTCCATCATCTTATATTGTAATCAATTTTTCTTTATTGTCTTATCATCATTTTTTTGCTTGTTTAGAGGTTGGATTTTGAATTCTCAAAACCCCCCTCTCTTATTCAACCTATTTTCTAAAAAATAGAGAAATTTTTTTTTTCTATACCAGTTTGCTGTTAGCAGCAAGGCAGCTTATTGCCTGCTTGTATTGCTCAGTGGGCTGCTGCCCACTGAGCAGGGGAAGGGGTGCACGACACGCCTCCCCTTAACTTTTTTTTTATTTTTAAATTCTTGCAGTGGGCTTAAGCCCACTGCCTTACCCAGTGGGTAATTACCCACTAGGTTAGAGAGGGGGGCACACTCCCCCTAAAGTCTTTTTTTTTTTAGTATTATTATTAAATTTAATTTAATAGATAAATTCTAACTTGGTATAAAATTCTCTTCTTTAATTTACAAAAGTATGATTATTCATTTATTATATATATAATGAATTTTTACATACAATATTTTCACAAAATCTCAATTGAAAAAGAAAATGCGAGTAACATTATATATATATATATTTTCTCTTTTAAATATAGAAACTCAACATTGTTAAATCATTAATATCATCACATTGACGATACATATATAATCATTCATGATCTTAAATTTTGGTATTCATCAAAATAATTCATTAGAAATGTATTAATGAAGAAAATCCATAATAATAGATCGTGAATTGAATTATGAATTTCTAGGGTATTACAGATAACCTTTGATCAACGATGAAAAAATTAGAAGAAAGAAAAACAAAAAATAAAAATGAAAAATTATGGGGGAGATTCGGATTGTTGTAGTCAAAAGTAAGAAGAAATTTGGACAAATAAGAAAAAAGAAAGTGGTGCATACATGAAACTTAAAGTAAGAGATGGCATGGCTTGTTTTGACAATATGACATAAAGAAGGTACAAGTAAAAGTGACCACTTATCTCTTACTTTGTTGAACAAAATTTTCACACCAACCCCCTTCCTCAAGTGGCAACAAGGCAATGGAAGAAGCAGTCAATATTTTCCATTTTAAACCTCGAAGTACAGCTCCTTTAAAGTAAATGTTGACTAAAAATAGGCCTCCAACATCTCACTTTATTCGCACAAAGTTTAAGCTTAAATCTAGCATCTTCTAGTCTCCACCAATCCCCAAAAACCACCAACATTACCCCTCATCTTCAACACCCCTCTAAGACCCATTGCCCTCCATTTTCAAGCTCCAAGCAATCCCATTACTAAGTTTGAAGAAGTGTGAAGCAGAGTTAGAAGACATGTTATTAGAGGTAACCTATATGTTCTCTTTGTGTTTTGATCACTTTTAGAGAACTAAAGTATGTTATGTGGTTAGAATCTTAATTTTAGATTTCTTCTTACCTAGAAAAAAGTTTTGAGAAGGACTTTGGAGGTCTGAGGTCTTAGAGAATCCACGGAGTATTTCGGTAAGATCTATGAACTTTGTTAATGTTTATGGTTGTTGTGATAATATGGCATCAATTAGAAACTTTAGTATGACAAAAAAATTATATGATAAGATTCTACAAAGAATGAGCTTCATTTTAGGCTTTTAAATCACTTGGTTTATTTATGTATGTGCTTTTGAAGTTGTGACACAAAAATGGAAAGAAAATAAACATTTAAGGTACTGTTTAAACACAGGTTTTCTAAAATCCGACGCTAAAATTTTTGGATTATGAATTATAAATCAACAAACTAGATTCTTAAGTTTTCCAACAAGGTATCATACGTCTCAAACAGAAAAATATACAATATTTGGTGAACTTTACAATTTAAGACTACGAACCAAGATGTTTTGCTAGAACCCCATACTAGTCATGGGTTTTGTATGTTTTGAATTAGTAAACCATAATGTTTTGCAAATGTTTATGTTGTATAAACTAGACATTATAATCGTTCTAATGGCATATCGTTTGCCTTATTTGAAATTGTGAGTGAATTGTTATGATGTTTCTAAATTTTAACCACAAATTTGGGCATATGATATATGCATGAGATCAACAGTAACCAAACCTCATTATACGGCATGTCAAGCTCAAACAATTAAGAAAATAACTTTATAGTTATAATGTAGACATCTCAAGCTTTCAAATGAGCAATCATACATTTAAAATGGATGAATACATAATTTTTAATAAATCACATAATATTATATTGAAATGTAGTAAACTGAGATTTTTCTATAGGACACTGCGGAAAAAGTCCATGCTAAGGTTTATAATCCTTAAAATTTTGGAAAATGAATTATAAGGACAAGAACTAGATACTTAAAGTTTTTCAACAATGCAACAAGTGTTCAAAATAGAATTATACACAAATTTAAATAAATTTTACAATTTAAGATATCACGCTGACAAAGTGATTAAACATTAAAAATATGACATAATTAAATAATGACATAATTATTAATCAAATGAATTAGCCATTAAATTTATGATCAAATAAATGTGAAAAACCCTAATCTTATAAGAATCATAAGTTTTTAGATAGACCAAGATGGAGTAAAATAGATGATTACTAGACATACACCAAGAGACTACATTCGCCCAATTTAATGTGAACAACTAGTAGAAATAGACCTTAAAAGCCTAATAATCCATTAAAGAAAACCTACATAAGAGTATACACTTAGGTGACTTTTAGTCCCCAAGGTGATGTAAGCTGATTAATTAATTAAGATATGAATTAATAAAATAATAAATTAACAAAAATAGAACAAAGTATGATTATGTTAATGAAGTTAATTAGTGATTAATTAAAATAATTAATTAATATTATTTATTTATTTATAAGAGCTAATAAGTGATAATTAGTTATATAAGCAAGATTATTAAATTGAGTAAATACATATAATATTAATTACAAATATAATTATTACAATTATATTGAATGGTTAACAGATATTAATTAATCATTAATTATTGATATAATTATTAATAAAATTATAGATGATCAATTAGAAATTAGTTAAATATTAATTATTAGCATAATATAATTATTAATATAAAAACTAGTAATTGATAATTATTATATGAGAAAGGATATTTAAGTAATATAATTAATTATTAATGATATAGGTATTATTTAGCCAATAAAAATCATGTCATTTATTTATAATTACTCAACTAAATAAATTAATAATTAAGTACCACCTAATTATATAATTGATTAATTGATTGATTGATTAATTAATTAATCAATTAAATTATATTTAGCAGAAATTTATTTAACACTTAATAATTAATATGAATCAATTATTAAGATAAGTTATGATGTAAGTAAAATTAATCTAACTTTAATTTATAAAAATAAATAAATAGATAGATAAAATAATATAATTATGATTCTTTCTAATAATCAGATATTGTTAAATCAGGAAAATTATCCAAATTTGTTTAGTAGGAGGTGCTAGTTCAGAAGTTTGAGTGCATAAAACAAGTACGTATAAATCTCACCTACAGTATGGAACAAAATATTTTCTTTATTAATGTTCTATGTTTGTTATAATTTGCCTTAATGATGTGATGAATATATGAATTATATATACTATTTTGATTAAGCAGTTAACATGCATAATTTCTCTTGCACTAATATTATTAGCATGATGCCTCATAAATAATTATATCATAATGATAGATACATAGTGATATGAAATCTACACACTGTCACCATTAATAAGAATGAGATTAATGAAAGAAAAGATAAAGTGTCATACTAACGTCCAATTAGTTGAGATGATATGATAAGAACGAAAGTTAAAAGTTATGATCTTGGAGGTTGTTAGAGGGTTGCTCCCTCAACTCCCCATTAGTCGCGAGCATAGGGGTTCGACACAAGGACCCTTAAGCAAACAAGACATGTATATAATAAATTAAAATTGAACACACATAAATCACATTTATTTTTGAATATTTATGTTGTGACGTGTGATGATATGATCAATGAAAATATTTTGTAAGATATAGTTTATACTTGCTGAGTGAAAACTCATACATGTGTGTTCATATTACAGGTAATACGAGTAAGTAGCCCACCACTTAGATGTTTTCTAGACAAGCGAAGTGGTGTGGAAGTGATAAATGAAGGGAATAAGACACCACCGCAAATTTAATTTCTGTATTTAGACTTCTTAAATTATTTTGTATCTACTATCTTTATAACTATGTTTTCAATATTCTGATACTACTAAACTATTAGGAGTAGTTAAAGACATTATGGTCTTTTATATTAACTCATATGATGTGATAGCTTTTAAAATATTATCTAAGTACGAATTGTTATGTGATATTTATTATGTAAAAATTTCAATTTCTTCAATTAAAACTTTAGTTTGTTAAACTCTTCAAGTACAAGTATGATATGTTTTAAAGTTTAAAAAAAATGCATATTTTGAATCAAACATAAACAAGTGTTAAGACTATACTAACTAAAAATAAGAAAGTTAATTAGCGGTCCGAAAAGTCGGGTTGTTACAAACCCAAATTGCTTATTTAGGGTTTTAAACCTCAAATTAGATCAAATTATGACCCGTTTACAGCAAAATCGTAATTTTTTTAGAATTGTACTAAATACATTAGTCCAAAAATTATATTGGTTGGGTTAGGATTTTTCGTTGTTTTGTTATCTTGGTGATTTTCATACTTAGTCATGGACTTTACGAGCTTGTCCATATTGTTCATACATTTAGTGCTAATTAACAAACAATTTCTATATGGTATGCTAATCTAGCACTTGGCACAGTATTTCACTTCTATCGTATACTTTCTAGATTATATTAGACAATTTCATGAACTTGATGTCCAATTATAATGTAAGTAGAAGCATTTCATGTTTATTTTAGTAATGAGAATTTCTCGAAGCTCAGCTTCGTAAAATTATTACAATGTTAAATTGTATTGCATGTGCAATTAATGACATAAAACATAGGAAATAATGAAATTTGGGATTTGTTACCATAAAATTCATTTTTCCATTAGTACATTAGATTACTAGAAAAATTTGAGACTTGACCTCATTCTAACTACAAGGTTTAGTTTGGAATTTTTCCGAACATTTCCACGATATTATATCATTTATTACTATATTTTTCTCGAAAATCAATATTTTCATAAAAATCGATATTTACTGAAATTGCCATGGAAATTTTACGGATATTCTGTAGAAAAGATACGACACCCCTGTTCTATCTCGGTACTTCCAAAATTCATCAATGTTCGTGGAAATATCGATCGAAATATCAATTTTTCAATCGTTGGTTCCATTTAGAGCTTATGCATCGTTATTCAGGAAATGCTTCAACCACGTTGTGCATCTCATGAGCTCAACTACTTTCTCTGGTAGCTTTTATATTAGAAGTCCTGTCATCGAGTTTTCGTCAAAGATGCTTGGGATTTTTCTTTCATTTGTTCTTTATCTTATGATTTGTAATAATGGTGATTTTTACCCCGAATTTGTGTTTAAATCCATTAGATTTTTTTATTATTAGTGTTTTGTTGGCTTTTAGTGCCTTAGGTCTCTCAATTTTGATGGATCATAATTCTATGGGTGTTCGTTTTCTAAATTCAATAACCATTTATTCTCCTTGAGCATCATTCGAGTTTACATGTGAAAGTGATTTTTTATTTATGTTGAGCCATCAAAGTCAGTATTGGTTTCTGTATTCACTTGATTTTGAACCTATTCTAACTTTCCCAGGGGAAAAAAAAACTTAGCCAAAAAGTTATGCATAAAAAAGGATTATTTTTATCTATGTTCTTGAACTTATCTTTTGATTAGAATTTGGGTTAAAAATAGATAGAAAAAAGAAGGGTATTAGTGTTATTACACACGTTATTTTACAATTTCTATTAAAAACAACAAAAAAAGGACTAATTAATCATAACTCACTTTTTTCTATTTGTTTATTTAATAGAAATCTAACTGAAGAGTTTAAGTGAGACTAATTCAAAATTCACGGGACAAAGTTAGAGTCTTTAAAATTTAAAAAGTAGAAATGACTTCAGATTGTTGAGGCATTAATAAGTTTAATTAAATGAAAGGAAATGAAGAAAAAGAATGGAATAAATGCTAACTCATCAATAATTCAGAATTAAGGATATGTAATCATTTTTATTTTGATTTACTTCTGAATATCTCTGATAAAAGTTCCTTTGTTCTCAAGAAAAAAATTGTATATTTACAATTTTATGTTGTATTGAATGAACTCAAAGTACATGACTCTCATGATCGTCGTAATGCATCGTTAATGGAAAAAAAACTAGCACGAATGAGTGGTTTCATTCATAGGGTGGTGATGACATGCTCCTTGTGGAGCTTTTAGTAATATTGAGCATCTGGAGAGCCCTTCAGGTAAGGCTTGTCCCATTCCCAGACTTTTAGTCAATGCTTCCAAACGTCCTGACTCATCTAAGATGGTTTAAGTGCCCCACTATCCAAACTCTCTTTCCTGTTTCCACACTTGTACTACTTATCATATCATACAAGCTAATGGCCATGGACAAAAATTTGTTCTAATACTCAATGAATGATATTAGAGAAAGAGCTACAATTTCGTTTTCCTATCTACTTTCTCAGCTGTTCTTTAACTAGAAGGAAAATTTTGGGTTTTGCTTATTGGATATGGTGAATTTAGAACCTTGTTTTTATTTTATGTGTTTGGATTGTGGATTGTTTCTTTTAATGTGGCTTGTGAAATTTGAGTTTTTATGATTTTTGTGGAATTTTGATTTTTTTTTTTTTTTGGTTGAAATTTTTAGTGTCTCAATGATAAAATCTAGTGTTCTTTTAGATATTCCGGTGATGGAACCTGAAAAATCCAGCAGAATCGGAAGTTTCCGGCTGGTAACCAATTGTTATGGTTACCTATCGGCAGTCGGTAACCAATAGGTTATTAATTGATAATCAATTGGTTACCCATTGGTAACCAACTAGTTACCAACCCACGATGTTGGTTACTGGGAAGTAACTAATTGGTTATCTGTCGGCGATGGTTGTTACTATCGAAAACTCGCTAGTGGTTGGTAACCAATTGATAACTAGTTAGAAACCAAATGGTAACCGAGGTAGTTACATCATGGATACTAACTAGAACTTATAATTGATATATTAAAATAAATAAATAAATAAATAAATGTATGTTTACAATGTCTTGTTATGGTATATGTTGTAAGAGTTTTCTCCTATGTGGTAAAAATCAATTCAAGATATGATTTTGTGGCTTTTCTCTAAAGTACCCTTTAATTTTTGATCTTTTGGAATTTGAGGCCCGTTACAGATACATTTCACCTTTTGTATGCATAAAACTTCTCTGTCTTTGCCTAACCGCCGTCTACTAGTTAGAAAATAGTTTCCAAAATTATGATTTTAGTTGGTAATTGACTATTTTGCCCTTTCGATTTTGTTAATTTTAATATGTCATCTTTTTTTTTTTTTTTTTTTGTCTTCTCGTTTTTTTAGGGAAATCTCTCTCTTTTTTTTTTATTTTATTTTTTTATTTTTACATTTGATATTTTCCTATAATTAGGGGTGTTCATCAGATCTAATTAATTAATCAAACCGATTGATCTAATCCAATCCACTATTCGTGGATAACCAACCTCTATTAGATAGGATCGGATGTCAACTCGTGAAAACCAACTTAGGTTGGAATAGATATACCTTTTACCTTAAAAACACCCAACCCAATCCAATCCAATCTAACCTTTATTTATACTTTATGTAAAAAAATATATATATATACTTAAATTATACTTATGATTAATATAAGAGTATTTGGCATAAATGGTCCCTAAACTATTGAAGAGGTAATGATTTGATCCCTATTTTTTTAGTTTTGACCGAGATAGTCCTAAACACTCTAATTTTGACCGAGATAGTCCTTTCCTTCCAAGTCCGTTAAATTTCTAGCAGAATAAGTCATGTATAATGCATGTAATCTAATTTGAAAGGGTATTTTAGTAATTTAACAATAAATAATCGAAAATTTTTTTTAAATCTCTCTCTCTCGAATCAAAAGCCCAAATCGGGGGGGGGGGGGGCCGACATCGGGCTCGGCAAGGACGGGGGGCAGCGAGGAGGGAGGGGAGGCATTCGAGCTTGCTGGGTCCAAACTGAACTCCTAAATCCTCCTTCTTTTTAGTCCCAAAGGTGTAAATCTTTTCACTTTAGTCTTGGTGTCTTTTTGGCCAAAAATTTTCAATATCCACAAGAACTATTATTTTAGTTATTGGATTAATTTTTTAACAGTCTCATTGATAACTGAAAGCACTTCTGTGTTGAATGTTATACATTTTTAATATGTATATTCATATATCATACCATTAAAGTATTTATCCAATAATTAAAAACTAGTTTTTACTTACCTCAAAGAGGAAAAAAAAAAAAAAACTTTTTTTTACCCATAGTGAAAAATACAAGATCATACTGTAGAATTTTCTTATTATTAAAATTAAACCCTTTGTAGCTTCCTTTTTTTTTTTTTTTAATTAAAGAAAAAAAAAGGTAAAAAGACTAAATTTGCCTACTTTAAGCTAAAAAAACAATAAAGTTTGAGATGTGTAAGAACATTTAAAAAAAAAAAAAAGTTAACATGAGAGATCTTTATGTTGGAAAAAACTATTTTGAGGAGCCATTTTGAAGTCCAAATTTGAGTAGGACTCACTTTATAAAAGTAATGGATCTTGATGGATAGACGTTCTCCATCGTAAGAAGATCAAAATTATATATTCTTATGCTCAAAATAGTAATCGGGTGAATGAGAAATTGATACTCAAAATATGCCAATTAGTATTGGAATTTGTTGGAAAAATTGCTAAGAATATGGAGTCTCATATTAATTGCTTAGACATAGAGGCTTGATAGACATTATAAGTGATTGCACTCGTGGTCTTGGGTAAGATGGCATACCCAAAAGGCTCTATCACGTGGACGGGGGAGGGTGGTTGTGAATTACGGCCCCAGTGGGTCTTGAAGCCTATAAAAGGAGGCCACTACAAGCATGATTGACACATACTTGAACACACAACACTAATGGCATGTTCACTTACGTGTAATCGGAGTAGACATGAATCGGAGTAGATAGGATTCGGAATGAGTTGGAATCAGAGTCAGAATTTGGAGTTAGAATATGTTGTTTACTTGGGTTCCAAGAATTAGAGTCGGAATCACTATCAATCCCATTCATGTGTTTACTTAAAATAGAAATCGGAATCAGTTGTTATAAATTTACTTATACACCCTTTCAGTTAATTTTGTATTTTCAATTTAAAAAAGTATATTATATACTAATTATTTTAATACTAAAATGATTATTTTTTGTGCTAAAAAAAAGTAAAAATTTTGAGATAAATTATTTTGTTCTTCTAATTATAGAACTATTTTCTTGAAATATATGTTTATTTTTTAAAAACATAATGTTGAGATAAGCAATTTATTTGCTAATAGTAATTATATTATGAAGATTATTTTTTAAATAAAAAAGTCAAATTTTGAGATAAATAGTTTATTCTAGTAAATATTTAAATTTTTTTTGAAATATAAATTTGCTTAAAAAAACATAATGTTGGAATATATTTCTAAAATTAAAATTTTGTTTGTAGTTAATTTACTATGGTTCACTTTTTTTAATTTTTCTAGAGCATTAAAAAATTTAAAAACAAATATAGGATATGATATAATTATCTTTTAAACAAAACAAGTCTCAAATCGTAAGCATATCAAGTAAGTTCCAAGTTGGGGACAAAGTAGTAATTTAACTTTAATATCAGGAGTGAGAGTGCTAATCCGGTGGGAAGTGCTTAGGATTGCTAATCCCCTTATTCAATCCCAAATTAGTGTGGGCCCTACATAATTTCACTCCCGTTTCATGATTAAAATAAATAAGTAAATATGAGATTGATTTCCATTCCCCATTCCGATTCTCTATTCTTGGAAAGTAAACAAGCCATAAGTTCTTCTTGTTTTACTTTTTTTTTTTGGCATTTTTCTCATGTAGTCAGTTTTGGTTGATTTGATGATAGAGGAAAGGCTTTGGTTTCAAGTTCACCGACACTAGCTTTTTTATCGTGCTAGACTATGGTTGTTCGTCGTTGTCTCTTGGGAGATAGACATCCGTTGAAGCCTCGTGCATTTACCAGAGGTAGCGAATTTTTTTTTAAAGAAAGTGTGTGATACATGTGCCATGGTGTTCTTCATTCTCATGCTGTTGCATTTGGGTTAAGGTTGAATTTCTGATTATAGCTACTTTCGTTTTCATATAATATTTTATTTTATATATTGAACTTGTTCGTTGTTTATACTCCGTGTTTTCTAACATTATTTTATAGTTTTTTAGGAGAAAACATCTCATAAATAATTTAGGGAAATAGTAATAAGGAATGGCAAATTTTGAATGTGTTCATGAAATTTATAGCATAATTTTTAAATGATAGTAAATTATAGCATATTCTCCCCTTTATTTTAATTTTTTTTTCCAACTTTACCCTTTTTATTACCCTTTCCCTCCAACTCTGTTTCCTCTGTCCCCCTTACTCTATCTCACTATCTCTCTCACTCTCAACGATTGGAGTACGCCGCAGCGGTGATGGAGAAGGTGCTATGATGGGACAAAGAGCACACCACTATCCCCGAACTCGGCTTCTTCTCCAGCAATGATTTCCCTAATTTCTTGTCGCAATCTATTTTGTGTCTTTGGAATTTGTTTTTTTTTTTTTTTTTTAGCAGGTTGAATCTGGATCAAAATGTTATGAGCAATTCCAAGGAGATTACGATTCTAAGGAGCTGGTGACGTTCATTTTTGTCAATTGCGACGACGACGACAAACAGTGGAGAGAGTGAGAGAAAGGAGAGAGGGGAGAGAGAGGAGAGAGAGGAATGTGAGAAAATAGGGAGAGAGAAGTTTTTGATGTGTCAGACTAGATGGGTTTTGTCCACGATGGCAAGTTTCGTTGTTTTGTAACATGGTGGCGATGGGCGACAGAGCTAGTAGGGAAGTTAGGATTTTTTTTCCTTCAATTGCTCCAGCGACTTCCAATCCATTTTTTTTTTTTTTAACAAATTTGGGGTAAAATTATAATTTATTAGTAAATACTATATTTTTAGGTGAGTATTTATTAAAAAATATTGTACTAGATTTACTAAAAAATATTGGATTTACTTGAAAATATCGGATTTATAAGGAAATACTAGATTCAATTACAAACAAAATTATGTGTCATATTCACAAGAAAACAAGTTATTATCTTAAAAGTACTCAATCTACTTAAAAATGATTTACAAGAAAATAAGTTATTATTTTGAAAATATTGAATTTACATGGAAATACTGGATTTACTTACAAACAAAATTATGTATCATATTTACAAGAAAACAAGTAATTATCTTTAAAATATTGGATTTACTTGAAAGTACTGTATTTACAAGGAAATACCAGATTTTATTACAAACAAAATTATACGTCATATTTACAAAAAAAATAAGTTATTATCTTGGAAATGCTAGATTTACTTGAAAATATTGGATTCACTTGGAAATACCGGATTTAATTACAAACAAAATTTATGTGTCATCTTTACAAGAAAACAAGTTATTATCTTGAAAATATCGGATTTATTTGGAAATACCAGATTAATTACAAACAAAATTATGCATCATATTTACAAGAAAACAAATTATTATCTTAAAAATACCAGATTTTTTGAAAATGATCTACAAGAAAACTAGTTATTATCTTGAAATATCAAATTTAGTTGAAAATACCAGATTTAGGATTTATTATTAAATACTAGATTTACTAAGAAATTGTATAAAAGTAAATAAAATAATTACAAATAAATATGAGAATTTTTTAAGAAAAAATACGTATTTATTAATAAATACTGGATTCATTAAGAGTAAGAAAATACCGGATTTATAAAAAAAAAAAAAAAAAAAATCGGATTTACTGTGAATAAACTCTTTTTTAAGTGCGTGTATTTATTATCCATTAAATATTTATTAATTTTTATTTTTTTAATAATATTTGTGTTTCCTATTTTATTTATTATTTCACATTTAACGCTACAATGGAGGTCGTCGTCGGAGAGGCAACTCGCCCAAGCTGCCTGGGGCTGTTGGATCGCAATTCCTGTCGTCGTGCGAGGTCGCACTTGCGAAGTAGATCGGAACCAATCAGCCGTCGCAGCGAGATTGTGGTCCCAAACACATGCGAAAAACCACCGTGATTTTGGGATTCCAGCAAGCTAAGAGTTTCATTCCCGCCGCGATAAAAAGACGGACTAGTGATGGAGCTCGGAATCTCCGTTCGTGCTGAGCTTCAGCGAAGTGGTGAATAACTGCTAAATCTGACAGTGTTGGTGGAGATCTGAAGCACCGTCGTCTAGGTTCGAAACCTCTGCCATCATTTCTCTGCAACGAAGTTCGCGATTTACTTTGGAGTTTCAATGTTGACGGTCGCACACTCGGTTGTCAATGACTACTGTGTTTCTGGGAAGAGAGCCGACGGCAGCTTCATTTATCCAAAAAACTGTGTGTGTATGTGTGTGTGTGTTTTTTTTTTTTTTGGGATCGAAGTGGAGTGTGCAAGATTGTTTGAAGGTAATTGTTATGAGTTTACTAACTAAGGTCGTACTGACTTCTTTGTTCAAAATAAATAAATAAATAAATAACTAAAACAGAATAAAGCAAAGACTACAAATAAAGATCAGAAAACAGACACAAAAATTACCTGACTGTCGAATAATAAACCAAACAATTCACCCAAAAAAAAAAAAAAAAAACAATGAAAGAAAGAAACAATAAACCATAGAAAACCAGCATCAAAATGAAAGAAAAACTAAAGTTATTTTCATTGAGAACATCCAAAGACTTAGACCGATGAAGTGACACGAAACTAGTTGATTTATTATATTAAAAAAAAAAAAAAATCCAACTGGCTTTACTGCTTTAGGTGCTTTAATCAGCTCCTAGATCTTAATTCCTCGTCCCTCGGGCGCCTCTTTGCTGAAGACGTATTTTCCATATCAACAACTTATAGAAAATGTCATCAAGACGTTCAAAGTACAATCTTCTCCATCTTTTGCAAAAGACAAGTGGTCCAACGACAACTCCAAATCCCACAAAGAACCCGATTTCAACGCAAATAAGATTCCAATTAATCTCACTTCCAGAATCTGAATGCGGCTCGCTTGGTTCATTTGGCAACGACACTCCCGCTCCTTCGTCTGTGCTATCATTCGTCAACGGAGGACCGTACAATCCTTTGTTGCCAATGAAGGAATCTGCTAAAAATGTCTCGAATTGATTACCCTGTGGAATCCTGGCTACTAGTTGGTTAAACGAGAGGTTCGGGAATGAAAGGAAAGTGAGTTGCTCCAATGAAGTTGGGATCGTTCCGCTCAAGTTGTTCCTCGAGAGATCTAGCGATTCAATCTGTCGCAAGTTGGCCAAAGATGAGGGGAGTCGGCCTGTGAAAGCGTTATTCGACAAGTTGAGGACATAGAGGGCTTGGAGTAGTCCGACTTCCTCTGGTATTGATCCTTGGAAATTGTTGCTTGAAAGATCAATGCATGTAAAGATAGTTAGGATCTTTACGAGCTCCATCTCTTGACCCTTCGAGGTAACGGCAACTGTATCTTGGTAATACAGTAACGGGCTAAATACTGAAAATTCAAATAAAAGTTTATCAAACTTTGACCGAGCATTACCTTCATCACCAATCATTGCCTGCCATTTTTTAAAGAATTCTCTGGGTAGTTCACCGCTAAAATTGTTGTGAGCCAGATCAAAGATTTGAAGATTCGTCCAGGATCCATATGCGTCACGACATCCAATAGGCCCATAGAAATTGTTCGACCGCAGAACTAGAACTTGCAAGTGGGATAAGTTTAAAAAACATGGAAATGTGTCCGACATCTTATTCTTCCCAAGGTCTAGAAGCTCGAACGCAGAGCAGTTAGCTAGTGACTTCGGAATCTTCCCCTATATCTGATTACCATTCAGAACCAATGTCCTCAAACTACAACTAACCGGAAATGAATCTGAGATTGAACCGGTTAAGTTGTTCCTTCGGAGATTCAGCACCCCAAGAGCCTTACTCATTGCAGACATACATTCTGGTAATCCGCCAAATAAATTGTTGTCAGACAAATCAAGAACTTGAAGATAACTTGCCTTGCAAATTGATTCAGGTATAGCTCCAGTGAGGCTGTTGTTTGAAAGGCTGAAGTAAAGAGTGAAGCCAAGATAATAGCCAATGTCAGCTGGAATAGAAGAGTTGAAATCATTGCTGGACAAATCAACATAGCTAGCAGATGTTGGTTGATTTGGGACCTTTCCGTGGAGCTGGTTATGATGTAGATCGAGGACAGAGAGCCAGGAAACGTGATAAGGTTCTTGCAAACCCACCAGGAGATTATGCGAAATATTCAGATAGTAAAGAACTTCTTCTCCTACTTGCCAAATCCAATTCGGTACTTCCCCAGAAATTTGGTTGTCTGAAAGGTCCGAATAGGCTATCCCTGGCAGATTCTTCAGGAGAGGAAAGATTTTCATTTTGCATGAAGCAAGTGCGACTGTGCTAATATTGGGAAAGGCAGACAAAAGAGAATGATTCCCACTTGTGTTGATAAACAAGCTGTTGTAGGAAAGGTCCAGAGTGATGAGATTGTTGAGACCTTGAATTATATCTAGTTGTACGGAGCGTTGAGCTTGTTGGAAGAGAGTGAGAGGATGCTAAGCTTTCTGAGTTTGAAGATGGAAATCGGAATAGGCCCTTCGAGATTGCTACTACTCAGATCGAGGATATCCAATGATGAGGAAGAAGTGTTCGGTGTAACGACCCGCCTAGCACAGGCCGTTACCTTAATATACATACTTACTTATATACTTATCGTCCTTATTTATTTTGACGAAATGCAGCGGAAATTTTTTTTTTTTTTTTTTTTTTTTTTTTTTTTTTTTTTTTTTATATTAGCTTATATACGTCTACATGTAATAAGCTTATCTTGAATAAAGTCTTTAACATACAAAAATGCGTATTGAACGAAACGCATAGCAGCATCGTATTCCCACAATTTCACAGTTTGTCCCGCCTCGCACTTCCATCTTGCATCACCCATTGCTGTCAGGCAGCCTACCTACAGCATAGATGACATACTATGAGCTAACTCTCAGTAAGCACAACTATCTAATCCGCGACACTACACTTAACCTAGCGTCACATAACATTTCATATCGTCATACATCATCACATGTCTCATACTTACATAATAAATCATTTCATGGCATAGCATAACATATGCATGATCCAATTATGATCGTTTTAGCTTTCTACAGTCTTACTTACTTACTTATCTTGCTTAGGGCCCTTAACTTAAGTGTCTGTACCCGGCACGCGACTATGGAGTGGTTGGGGCGGCCAGCCCAGTCCAACTCAAACCATAGTCCAACCCGACCTCGGACGGGTGGTACGACACAGGCAAGCTCGCTTGCCATCTTACTTTCTTATTCTTTCATGTTATCTTGTATTTTAGTGAACCTGCATCGTGATGTCACTTTTTACATAATCATAACATATTTTGCATTTTACCTTTCGTGCTCGGCTTGCATATTCTTCTTGCATACATAACATATTATCACATCATATAGCATATCACATGGCATATCACACATACCACATAACATAGCATTTTAACACATCATAAATCATACCACAGAGCATATCAAAACAGCACTCCACATATGATCCTAGCATGCGTCTAACATACTTGAGCAAGTATCAACCTATGTTTATGCTGCAGGCGGAGTTGTACTTACCTCTTCTCCTGCTATAGCCTTACTAACGCTGTCCTGCTATGGAGCACAGCTACGAGTCCTCTCCTGCTCGAGAAGGGACATTGGTGAGATTCTGTTTCTAATTGTAGAATGTTGGTACCCTAACCAACATACCTACGATGACCTAGTTGTATGTCCCCGTCAAATAACTGACTTGTCCAATTGGCCTTTTAGTGCTGGGGATTAATTTGAACTGGATTAATCCCTTAAGAGGCTACGTTGGATAACCTCTTAATTATCTCCTTGATCTACTATTGGATTACTCCTTAATACTTTGGGCTTACCATTCTATTATAGCATATTGGGTCAATGGCCTTGACCCATTTTGCTTGGCCTATTAAACTTATCGTATTCCTTAGGGTTACGTTGGATAACCCTTAAGATTACCTCTTCCTTGGTGTGGGTCAACCAAAGTTGACAATTGGTCAACTACTGGTCAACCCTTGTCAATTCTGGGCCCTTTTGGGCCTAAGCCCAATAACTCGGGTCCTAATCCCGGCTACGGCCCGTAATCGGCTTGATTACCATTTTTATCTTGAAAATCTATTTTCTTATCTTAAACTCAAATTCTTAACTTAATTTTCTATTTCATTACCTTAACTTCATTTTCTCCTCTTAAACTCTATTTTCTTGCTTTTTGTGCTATTAAAAGATTTTAACTTAAAAATCCATAAAACTCTTTATAAAATTCCGATCTATAAAATAATTCCTTATAAATGTCATTTTAGGTCGAAAATCGCCTTTGGAACGGTTTTCGCAGTTAAAATAACGGTTTAGAACACTTTACAATTTTTTTGAAAACACTTTGTAAAACTTTGGTGAAGGAATTTTCGGATTCCTTGCGCACCTCTCATAAAACACGTCTATTTTAAAAATCCGTCAGGAATTTGAAAAACTTGTCTTCACGAAAGTTGTAGCTATCGAAAAATGCTAAAACTTTCGTGTTTTGCAAAAAATCAAATTCTGCCTACATTGATACCAGTTTTTTTTTTTTAAACCGGCTAACTCCGAAAAATCTGGTGAAACTGCGCCCAGGGGTCAGCCACGGGTTTTGTTGAAAACGAAGGCCTTTGGAGCCTTATTTTGGTATTCCGTCCACGCAGTCCTCTAGAAAAACGTGTTTTGAGAAATTTTTATGTTTCGAGTTTTAATCCATTCGGCCTCTAGAGGCCTTAAAATCTCACTTTTCCAAAACTGGTCAGGTTCAACCCGAATCTGGACAGTTTCGGTTTCATTTTCGGTTTGCGTCCTATTTCGCAAATCTAACTCAACCGAACACTTCGGGAGCCTACGATTCAAACACACAACGTTTTCTAACGTCCCATAAAGCCCAAAAATCCGATCTAATCAGTTTTTGCAACCCAAAATAAAAACAAAACCCTAGGGTTGCTTTGGTGTTACTCTAACATTTCATCACATACAACCACCACAAAATCAATCTTGGCTACATGCATCCAAGGGAGGCTGTAGGGGCAGATTTTCGGCCATAAATTTGGGACACACAACCTAAGTTTTCTAGCAAAAATTTCATACAACAATCAACACAAACCAAGCAAGAATTTAAAGCCAAACCAACTCTAGAGCTAGAAATCAAGCACATGCAATAAACTAGAGCAAAAATAGAAATTGGACTTATGTCCATACAACCCCATTGAAGACTTAAATTGAACTTAAAATCAAGCTCAAAATAAAGGGGTTTAGGGTTTGAGAAAATCACCTCAACCAAAGCTAGTTGGTTGCAAAAATCTCCCTTTCTCCTTGCTCACCACACCCACGGTCACACTATGGAAATGGCACCAAAAATTTTGTTTTTGGTCTCTTGATTTCACCTCCTTGAGGCCGAGCCTCTCTTGACCCAAAAGCCCCAAAATTTTCAGAATTTACTCACTCAAAATCCCTTCTTTTTGGTCGGCCACACACCCAAAGGCCACAAGGAAACTCAAGCTTTTTCTTGCTCTCACTCTCTCTTGCCAAAACCGAATCCTCTAGGATGGAAAACCCAAAAATTTTCTCTTGGATCTCTCTCTTTCTCTTTCTCCCTCTAGCTGCCGAAGATGAATGAAGGAAAGCAAGGCTTGTTCACCTTTTTGCACCAAAAAGCACAAAGGAAAAAGGGGGTTTTCTTGAATGACAAGAGTGGGTGGTTTCTTTCCTTGATTTATGGCTTTTTGTCACATCCTTGTCCCATTCTTTTCTTTTCTTGCTTTGCTTGTTGCAGCTGCCGACCAAGGGGAGTGGAATTGGCTGCCACTAGCTTGCTTTGGCTAGTGGATCATGATCTCATAGGCATGGTGTTGTTGTCCTAGCTTAGTTGGACTTGAATGGTCATTTGGTTACTCAAATCAAACCAATTCTCTTTCTCTTTACCTTGTGGTGGCCGGCCACTCTAAGTGGAGGGGAGGTGAGGAACATTTCCTTTCCAAGGCTTAGTTAGGGTGAATGACATCACACACATGAGGTCATCTCTTGAAACTAAGGGCTTGTTTGGCTTGCTAGTCTCCAAAGAACCCATTTTTTCTTTACTTTGCGTTACACAGAAAATCTTAATATTGTGATTCACCAAAACACAATATTTTTATATTGTTTCCAAGTACAAAATTTATCCGAGTAAATTTTTTGGACCGAAAAATATTTCCTTTAATTTTTCCGAATCCCCTTTTTGCCCTTAACTCTTAATTCGGTGTGCTTGATTTTCTAGGGACGTTTTACGGCTTATTCTTGGTATCTAGCTCACAAAACTTATTCTCGGAACTCGTTCCGCGCTGAACTCGAAAAATCTCGAAAAGTCAAAGGGTTGACTTTTTGTCGGTCAAACTTTGACTTTTTCGGTCAAAGTTGACTTTCATAAAATTTTGTACAGTTTCGATCATTTCGACTTGAAAGGTCCGTTTTCGAACTTAAAAATCAAATTTGAGTCTTCTCGATCCATCAGAATTCATAAAATCGATCAAAAACTCGAAATTAAGCTTATTCACGAATATGAACATATTGTGAATTTAATTCCTTAAGAGAAAATATGGACATAGAAAATTCGGATATCACATTCGGAAACTCAAGAAGATTACCCATCAGTTGGTTGTTGGAAAGCTGAATTTTTTCCAATGATGGGAGAGTGAATAGAGCTGAGGGAAAATTTCCATTCAGAAAATTATGTCGGAAGTCAATATTGACAAGCCTCAGTTTGTCTTCCCAGTAGATTGATGCAATTGGACCTGTGAAATTGTTATATGACAAATCTAAATAAGCAAGTTGGGTAAGGTTTGCCATAGAGTTTGGAAGCGGTCCATGAAATTGGCATATTGAAAGATCTAATGTGGACGAGTTTCTAAGGTTACCGATAGAAGTTGGTAATCTTCCTGAAAATTTTGTGCCACTAAGCATCAGCCTTCGAAGAGCATTGTTCTTGGGAAATTCTGGCAAAGAACCTTTAAGAAACCAATTGTTTGATATGTCAATAATTTGAAGTGTTCATACCTGAAAAACGTTTTTGGGAAATGTTCCTTGCAACCCACAAGAGCAGAGACCCAAGGAAATAAGACTGGAGAAATTAGCAAGGAATCTCGGCACTACTGGTGAAAAATATACACCATCAAGATACAACTCCTTCAAGCTCGGTAAGGTTCTGTATCATCCTGGCTAAGTTTGGGATCTCAAGTACAGGCAAATAAGCTCCATGTCGATAGTAATTCTCCGGTCGGAAAGAGAGATCAAGAGTGACCAAGCTTGTCAACTGCGATATGCCAATTGAGATTTTACCAGAACTGAGAACATTCGACAAATTCAGGTATTGTAAACTCGTTAGGTTACCAATTCTCGAAGGAATAGATCCTAACTTGATGTCGGACAAATCCAAACTCTTGAGATATTGAAGATTGAAAAGACTGCTCGAATCGTCAATTCCACCAGAAATTCCCATATTGCTCAAGTCAAGTTCAGTGACATGGCCTTCTTCACATGACACGCCTTCCCACATACAGCAATCCACACTTCTGTTCCATTTTTCGCCCGCCATAGGCGAATCATGACTAAATTTAAGGTCGTTCTTCAACTGAAGCAGCAAATATATCTGATGAACAAGACAATGGCTAGACACCACAAGCATGTTGACACCAAATGAGATTGTGTATAAGAAAATCCATGAAAGGAGTGAAATAGACCTCATCTTGGAAATTGGAACAGGCATAGCACTCTTTTCTAGTTACAAAACCAGTAATGAACAATTGCAAACTCATGCAGGGCACGACATTACACTCACAGAAAAGCTACCAAACGCATCGACTGGTCTGAAATGGTTCAAGAACTTGACATTTTCGGGGACCGCCAATTATTTTGACCATGGTACTTGAGCATATCCTTGTCAAGACCTTTCTCTTAGCCAGTTCTTCTCCAAACCATCCAATTTGCAAGGAACAAACCAATATGGAAAATCAAAGCTCCTATAATCACGCTGAAATTTTTAGGCAAGTCAGGTCAAACTAGAAGACAGTTTTTATGTTTTCAGTTTTATTTTTTTCCCTTGCTAGCCATACCGTGAACACCAAGTTTCCATGGAAATTTTCTGTGTGTGCTCCACGTGAGTTCTTTTCTAGCAATATATGTCTATTGGTTCTGCTAGTATTACGGCTAGACATAGTTTGTTGCAGTCTTTGTGCTGCGAGTGACTGTCTCTCGATCGATCGGAATATTCCATTGATTGTAGATGTTTTTTTTAAAAAAATCGATTATAAGCTTGCCGAGGAATTTGAGGAATCGGATTTTATTGTCGAAACGGTCTTAGTTGAGGGTTACGTCTCTTAAATCATAAGGTTGTTTTATTTTTAGTATTGGTATTTATATTCCGTTTTATCTTGAATAATAATTTCTTTTTTTTTTTTTTTAAATTCCATGGAAAACTATCTAGTATGGAAAATCAAGGGTCACACCAATCGTGCAAAAATCTATGGGCAAATTGAGAGTGACAGATTTATGTAGAAATGATATGCTGTTAAGAATTTGGAAACTGGTTCTCATGAGTTAATGTATTGGTTTGACCTTTAAATCAATTATTAATGGATAAAGCTAATTCGTAATTTAGCTTCTGACTTATTACAAGACTGTTGTAAACTAATTCCAAATTATTCACCTGCAGAAAAAAAAATAATAACAATAACGTCTTCCTATTTCCTAATATGTGAGAAATAAAATCGGATATCTTCATCTACACGTTGGCAATCTATTCCTCTAACCACATCTTGGTTATCGCACATGCAACATAAAAATATATATATATATATATATTTTTAATCTTAAACATATGAAGTGTAAATAAATTCAATATGTATAAATTTGCATTTTACTCCTAACATGAAATTCAATATGTTATAAATTGAAAACCAAACACTTAGGTCCCGTTCGGTAGGATTTTAATAAAATAACTAATTTGGGACAACTTGATCAATGAAACTCATTCTTGAACATTTTAAAGTGCATAATTCAGGGACAAAATTTGAATTAACCAAGATTTTTTTATGTTTAAAAATAATTAAAACAAAAGGAATGTTGAAACTACTCTTTATATATTTGTGTATTATATACATATATGTATGTATATATTAGTTAAGGTACTTGCGCTTCGCGTATTAAACTTTAATTGAAATTTTATTACATAAAATGGAACAACGACAACAACATGTAGAAAGTTATAACAAAAAACTAAAAACTAAAAACAAAATTAAAAACAAATAAACAAATAAACAAAACAAAAGGGAGAGAGAGATGTAGACAGTGACATTACAAGAATGTAGATAGAGATTCAGAAAGACTAAACATAAATAGTAATCTAAGTTAATTAATAGTTATATTAGAGAAACTATTCAATAGACTAGGTGTACCACGTCATTATACTTATATGGTACACCCACCCAATTAAAATCTGACATTTAGACGGTTTGTTTATGTTAGCTTTCTATAATTACATTTCTCTTTCTTAGTGTATATCAAATCTATAACTATTAGTAATTCGAAATCCACATAAATATCCTACTTAAATCCCTTATATTGATTTTAATTAACATAAATTATTATTTTGTCCTCCTTCTCTTTCTTCTTATTCTTTAATGAACGAAACCTTTTTTTTTTTTTTGGCGGGGGGGGGGGGGGGGGGGGGGGGATTGAATAATGAACGAAAAGTTACGCTTGGGGAAATTATACCGTCGGGAAAAGGCAACAAATATTTCGAAACCAATCCAATCAGAACGACATGAAAATTTAAATTTATATATAACATATATGTAATTCGATTAACTTTTTCCGCAATATGTATTTTTTTGCCTTTGCTCTACATAACAACACTTTAGCTTTTCGTTTATATATCTATGTCTATATAATATATATATATATATATATATATAAATGCAGTCCTTAATATAGATTAAATTTATGAAATAATTTTTAAAATTAAAAGTAAGATAATTGGTCAAAATTGTCCCTAAACTGTTTAAAATGTGACAATTTAATGATAATTCTAAACTCTTATTTTCTTAACAATTAACATTCTTTTCATACGATTCCATCAAAAACTTCATAGAATGATTACGTGAGAAGCCCGTTTTTGTGTTTTTTGGAGTTGAATTACCATGCTACCCTTGATTGTGAAATTGGGAGTTTTGTTTAGGGTTTTTCAGTTGGATACAAATTTGGGTTAAAAAAAAAAAAAAACGGTTGAGAGCTTGCCCTCAAGGTCAATTCCACCACTGGGTATATCAATTACAACCGCTTGGAGAAGGACATCTTGGATTTCAAGACCAAGTTGATCATCTGCGGTGTTTATCCCAGGGACTGGGATCACAAGTGGTTCAGGGCTGTTGCTAATAAGTGTGGCACGATTTTGCTCTGCGATATGGCTCACATCAGTGGCCTCGTTGCTACTCAGGTGAATTTTCTGATCTGGGTATTTTTGGTGTCGTGTGTTTCCAGGTTGCACGTGGCTTTTGGAAGTGTTTGGTGAACAGGGTCTTGTAGATCTACCGATGGGTTTGTTTTGATCTTCATTTACTGGATTGTGTCAATACATTTTTTGGTTTCTTTTATGGGTTCTTTTGCGTTTAAGTTAAAAGATCTGGGCTTTTAAGGATTTGAGGAGGGCTGAACTCTGATTGCTTTGTGTCAATTCATTGTTTGGCTGCGTAGGTCTATCCTTGTCCAAAAGGTTCTCTAAGATAGAGAAACGCTGAGAAGTTTGAACTGGCAAATAGTAGTATGTACTTTTCTTTATATAATCGTATGTTAAGGCATTCTTTCATCTGATATCTGATCAAGATTTTACAAGTAAAAGTTGAAGCTATGATATTTAATTTGCATATGGTAATATTGGCCCAAATTGTGCACGACAATTGTTATTTACTTTAAAAAATTGGCTTCCTGTGTTGCTTCTTTGTGTCCTGATAAATTTTGTGCCACCCTTATTTGTTTTAATCCTCGTTTCCCTCTGTAGTTGATGCAAAATATTGTGTTTCAACGTACAAATAGCCAAGGTTTTAAGTGATTGAGCATGTAGGAGAGAAAAACACAACAGCTTGGAGCATATGGGCAGGAAAAAATTTGTACAAATCTTGCAAATATTGTTATACTTGGCCATATTGTTTGCACATTGAATTTTTTAAACATTGTATGCTATGTGTTTCATGATATATATTCAGGTCATCTTATTATCCAAGTCATAAATGAAATGTACAAAAGACATATTAAACAAATTTTATGACAAATGTGGGATGATTATTTCACAACGTAGTTTTTTTTTTTTTTACCCCTCGCGATATTGTGTAAAAATTTTTCCCAATTTTGTGAATGAACATGATAACATTTTAGCCTCACATGGAAAAGGAGAATTTTTATGCTGTGCTTGCTGGTAAAAGACCGGATATATACGATTCTCGGGAAGCTTGTAGTGAACAAGTTACTGGATTCACAGGTAATTTGTATAAGGGATACATGACTTTGGAACAGGCACTTAAAGATTTCAAGATATGAAATGGTTAAGAAAATGAATCATTACTAATTTTTTGAAACCATGTTGTCCAAGATTATATCGTGGTAGAAAAAGAGACCATGACTATGGTTTCCAAAGTAGGTGAAAGCAGTACAGCTAACAAACCAAATCCGAAGAAGGAAATGGTTAAGCAGGATGTAGTTGGTGCGTTCGTCATGGGTTGCTTGGTTGGTGCAATTGTGACTAAATTAAGGGAGACAAAGGAGAATTGTAGTTAGGTGAACAACGAATGAAATAACACGTGTAGGGGGTTCCGAAGGTCATTAACATTCCCATGTACGCATACTAGCATGTGCCTATCCTCTATTTCTTCACTAAGAAATTTCTTATACTTTTAATTAATTTAGATCTTCAAACCACTCATAAATTGCCCGATTAAATAAAATAACGACAATCGTTGTATGTATCTTAAGGGCCAACTTTTGTTAATGTACTAGCACGAGCTCATGAGAATGTTTTTCTGCAAGATTTGAAATGACTGTTGGTTTGCATATGTGATTTGTTTTCCATCTAACCATACACAACCAGTTTTCTTTCATTATTTGCGCTGGCCAAATCAAGCCACCGTGCTTGAAAGGAATTAACGTTGCAATCATTAGGTGATAATAATCTTGGAAAATGAACTCCATGATGACATTTATATGACCATTCTCATATGCCCACTTCTTGGTGTTTTCCTCGTGTGGTACAACTACTGCAATTACGGATGACTTGAAGCTGTTCCCATAAATCCATAACTTAAAATAAAGAAAGGAAAACAAACCCAAAAATAACCAATCAAATTAATAAGGAATGAAAAAAGCAAATGGGAAAAAAAAAAAAAAAAAAAAAAAAAAACTTACATGTTCAACAATTGGAGTGATAGCATAAACATTTTCCAAGTGTTCAAGTAAGCATATTTTCCTAGGGACAGTTTTATAAGATTCTTCTTCCCAGCAATTATCTTTACAGTCCCATTTGGAAGCATTTGGAAAATGGAAAGGACTTGAAAAATGTCATTTTAAAATAAGCAAGTCTCCATGGAGAAATTTCTTCTGAGACTGGGAAAGGGGAAACTTTACTGAACCTGTATGAAACCGCCCATCTCTTATTACGTCTTTTGTCAGCTCAGGGTTGCTGTGGTATTCAACAAAAACAGATTTATATCTTAGGCAGATCTCGCCACGATGAGGGTTTCCGAGTGGGTTGTAGCCCATCCCTGGAACCTCCTCCAGGCGCATCTCGTTAAGTGCTGATATAGCACCAACTGTCCCAACCATGCTCATTTCATCAGGGAAGGCCATAGCTGCCGGTCCACAAGTTTCTGTCAACCCTGAATTGATCACAAACGTTAACCGGTTCAATGTCTATACAAAAGCTATAACAAAAGATTTGAGCGCTGTTCCGACATAATTCTTTATTCATGCAAAAATGGCAGACCAAAAGAAGTTAAAGTTTTGTGTGTCTTTGCTCAGTAAAGTGTAGATGTCCTTACCATAGCCTTGGACAACAAAGGCGTAACTAGTAACACGCAAAAATTCTTCAAAGCAGGAGCTCAAAGGCGCGGCTCCAGATACGATAAGTCTTACACGACCACCTAGCCTTGCTTTAATCTGGAAGATCATGGATAAAAGAAGGTAAAATAACTATAATCAGGAGTATTATAGCCGAGCTATGTGGATAAACAAAGGGAAAACCTTTCTGAAGACTAAGAGATCTGCTAGTGGTGAAGCGTATTTGTTTTTGAATCCCCAATTCATCCAAGCAAGTTTACTGTTGAATCGATAAAACGGTGTATCTTAGCAAATATAGAGCAATACTACTGTAAAGTGAATATCATGGAATGATATTATAGAAGAACAACGTAACTAATTGTAGAGAAGATCAAAAATTTTTCTTCTTCTTGGGTTGAGCTCTTGTACCCCTTTTCTTTATGCCTGAAAAACAGATGAGTTTAACAGTATAAGTCGATCGAATTGAAACTATGAAACAATTGGAAAATGATGATTAGGAATATTTCCGTGCCTTCATATACTCGTTCGAAAACTTGTTGCAATCCGTTCACAGTTCGTCAGGAACTCCATGATGACATTTATGACCTAATTATATAAACTTTTCAGCCACTGTAAATAATATTTTCGTTGATGATAATATTGCCATGTTTCGAATATAAAACCACTTACCTCTTCCTCCAACCAACATCCGGGCTTCAAACACAGCATCTGACGATGAGTTAGGTAGTTCCTTGATGTTTCAACTATACATTCACTAGTTCATCAAATAAAAGCTCAGCTAAAACTATGGTATCAAGTAAGAGTCGTAACAAAAATTACTCTAATATTGTTTAAACTTTTTCCAGTGACAATAAAAAGGTTTATATCTTACAGCGGATCTAGTTTTTTATTAAATATATATTCCAACACAGCAGCTTGGTCGACATCAACAAGTGGCTTGCTAAGTGTGTACGGTCCACATTTGTAAGACAACTTTGGGCATGAACCAGATTTATCAAAGACCACGGGCTTTTCGAACCTGTTACTAGATTTCTTTATGTCGGACGATTTGGCTACCTATATATTAATTTTTACAACAACAACTCCTTAAACTAATTTTCTGAGGGACTACTTTCTACCTTTGTTTTACGTAAAACAACATCTTTACCCTTATCACTGAAGCAGTTGTAACTTTCACTCCACGCACGGCTTCACCCTGACAATGGAATTACAAACATAAAATTTAACTATCTTTAAAAAAAAAAAAAAAAACATATTCAACACCATCATACAGTTCAATGACTTATTTATCCAACTCACCTTCGGGTTGCTTTTTAGACCACTTGACATCTCACCCTTTGCACAAAAATCTGTTGCAAAAACAGTCTGAGCTCTTTTGTTTTCAATGTCGATTCCTTTTGCAAAGCAACTATTATGATTCTTATGCAAATTGTCCACGCTAACATCATACTTTTTACCTGAGCCATCAACGCCACCGTACTGGCCAAAACCTTCAACTCTCTTCAATCCATTCATGATGTATTGCAAAGATTCTCGGGTATGATCCTCGAATCTTTTCTGATCATTTCTTAATGAAATCAACCCATTATTTAATGATCTCAGCTCCCCTTTGATTTCCCTCATCTCCGAAATCACTTTCGTCAGAAAGCTCGTGACTTGGTTGTTACTGTGATCCTCCATGCCTATAAAAGTATTCAACTGGTTATTCAAAGTACTCATCCTCAACTAACACATTATAATTATGAACTATTTTATTTATATTGATTTGTCCATCCTCTCCTCAAATTAAGAAATCTCCTTTCCTTTATTAATAAAGGATAAAACTGTGGTTTCAAACTTTTTTGTAAACTACTTACCATCGAAGGCTTCTACTACATATTATCCATCAAGTGCATGTATATACATATATATATATATATATATATATGTACTAATAACTGGAAAAAAAAATTTTCCCAATGCACATTTCATTGACTGGAAACGGCTCTGTCGCATACTTCCCAATACACATCATTCATATTTCTCTAACAAGTCCCAAAATGGCTCAATCATGAATGGATCTCTCTTTTTAATCATTTTGTTATCGTTTTGTTAAACATGATCCAATAGTTCATATAACATGTCCAGAAACATACGTGTTTCTCTCTCTACCTCTCTCTTTCTCTATGCTGCGAAGACGAAGAGAGCTTCGACTCAGCTAAACAGTCAACTCACTCTTTCCAGAAATCGAGGGGCCCATAATACAGCATGTAACAAATCAACTAAGTGTGCTAATCTGCTTCTCTCTCTGTCTCTGTCTCTGTCTCTCTCTATCTCTCTCTCTGTCGTTCTCTCTCCTCTGGCTAGCCACTCGTCCGTAAATCTCTCTCTTACTGAGTTATTAATCTTACTTTTCGGCCCCTTCTTCTTACCATTTTTTTTTTTCATGTTTTCATTCTTTCGGATGTAACTCAGAAAAAAAAAATGCCTTATGTGGTATGAGATTTCACAAGTACCCAAAGCAACCCAAAGAGAGCCCCTTGACAAATAAACTAACGACGATGATCCCATTTCCACTATCAAATCTGATTCTCTACTTCATTATGAAACTACATCATCAAAAAGTTTTATTCTTAATCAAAAACCAATTGAGTCAAGAAAAGATATTGGCTTATGAAGTTGTCTAAACACTTAGTGTCTAATGCCGGTGTATGATCCAATGAAATCTCTAAAATATTTCTTTCCAATAAAAACACCAAAAAGTAGTTATGAGATAAGGATGTTAAAACAGTTTAACTAACCAATGCTATCCCAGGATCCTCCCTTCTTTTGAGAGCAGCTTCTACCACAGCATCACCAGAATGATTACGAGCCCAGTCCTGAATAATAAAATGAACCTCAATGATGTGAAACTGAGCGCAAAATTTTCATTAGAGAAGAAAGGTAGAAGATTACCCTCAGACGATCAACAAATATCTGAATAACAGATGCACCAGCTTGGGCCGCAGCTGCGGCTTGAGCAAAGCTAAGGAAACATAATAAAACCATCACAATTCATGAACAAAGGATTAAAATGAAACTCAACAAGAATGAAGCCAACCGAAAAAGAGGAAGGGGTGCCAGAAAATACAAAACCTTGTTGAAATTAAAGTAGGTGAGTATGATGGCAAAGTTATGCAAGAAAAGCTAATCTGCTCGGCATAAATATGCAACAAATATAATACCTATACACAAACATCAAGTGAGTTTGTATGCCCTCAGATTCCAGTAATCTCGAAGCCTCTATTCCCTGAGCACGAATGAGATTAGAGAACAGCAGCAGAAGGATGAAAGAATAACTACGAGCTTTAATGTATGAATTGAGGGCCTGTTTGTTGTACAGGATTAAGGAGGATAGGACTGGACTGGATTTTAATCCTATGTCTGGTGAAAAATAAAAGACTAGACTGGATAAGAGCTTATCCAATCCATAACTTAATCCCCTTGGAAGGGGATTCGACTATCCTCTGCAAGAGGAGGGGATTAGAAAAGCTCATCTCCTCTCTCTCAAGTTTACTCCACAAGTCACTCATATTATATGTCAATTTCTAAGGATTCCATCGCTTTGATTTCATCTAATTTTCTCAGATTCTTCTTAATCATTTTTTGGGTGATTTTCCCATTTAGCTATTTCCCCTATTTTCTGATCTTGTTCGCTGCTGTCCTTTTGTTCTTCTTTCATTAAATCTTTTTTTTTTCCAGCATATCGGTCTACCTTTTTCAACAGATTGATCTATGTGATAGATTGTAGACTGATATGTGTTCTCAAACTTATAAAGTGGATGAAAAATGGGTTTTCTTGATTTGTGTGTTTGCGGGTTAAGATAGAGAAGGCAACATTATTTTTTGAAGGAAAAAAAAAAAAAAAAAGAATGCAGTAAATACCATGCGAAAAAAGAGAATGACATTCAAAAAATAATTTTTAAAAAAATCCTATCCAATCCTAACAGTACAACACCAAACATAGGATAGTATTAGATAAAATTTAATCATCTCCTTTCCTATACATTCCAATCCAATCCCTTCATGTTATCCCAGCAATGTAATCATATCCTGTATACCAAATGGACCCTAAAGGAATAAGATTCTCAAGATAAGTGATATGCGGACATTTTAAAGGAAACTTACTTGCCAAGTTGAAGGAATTTTGAACAACAAACGCTCAGGAGGCACGTTGACTTTATTATACAACTTCAGCAGATCATGCACCTGCATGTCTTGATAAATTTGCATGAATCAGACTTTAATCAAGGTAATAGAAAACAAATCAGTAGCATCAGAGTGCCAATCCAGTCGACAAGCACAAACAACAATTTGGCATCCAAGAGGCCAAGCACATATAATAAAAGAACGGTGAATCCAGAATAAGTTTACTTTTCCTATGATGCATCCGTACACCTATAATCCAAGTTACAAGAAAATTTACAAAGTACATTCCAAATGCAATTTTGACAGCTGAAGTTAAGCTGGGCAAGTAGCTTGGGATTAAGCAAGAACCCAAATCACACCCATAAATAATTTAATAACTACTGAAAGTTAACGAAGACCTCTAACAACGGGGTTCCCAATCTTGGTGTACAACTAGAAACAAAGATGACAGATACAACTAGTAGCAAAGAGGACAGAGAAAGTGGAGAACCTGATCGTTGGAAGTCGGAAAAACTTTGAAGCTTCTGAGATGATGATCTTCGCGAACGCAGTACCTCGCTCTTCCTTCGGATTTCAACCACAATCCGACTAAAATTGGAAGCAGCCAAATCTTCTCTCTACTTCACCTCCAAATCCTTTCTTTCTTTTTTTTTTTTTTTTTTTTTGAACCATCTTCTTCCCTTTCTTTGATTATTATCCCTTTTGCTTCTCCATTTTCATTTTTCTGCCCTTTTTCTTCACCTCCCGCGATCTCTTCGGCTTCACCTACTCTCTCCCAAGGATTCACGTTCTTCTTCGTCCCTTTTTTTTTTTCCCCTTGCTTTGTTATAATGTGGGTGTGCCCACGGGTTCATCACGTGCACCCTCAGATTTGGACTAGCTGATTCAGTATCAATGGTTTAAAAGATGACTGTATGGGTAGAGACTCTCAATGGGTTTCTACCACAACCCCTCCCTATTTTTTTTGTCATTTGTGTTTTGTTTCTTTTGTCGAGGATCCCTTGTTCTCTCCTTTTTCATTGATAAAGTTACTGTTTCTTCTAAAAATAAATAAATAATAAAAAAAAACCCCCCTTTTTTTTAGAAAATTACAGAGACTTGGATTCCTAAACAAGCCTTGGAAATATTAATGGCTCATGACGTAGCAGAGGACTCAGAATCGAAACTTCGAACTTGGGATTTTATCAAAGAAATAAAATGGCTGCACTTTTACATGTTGATAATATGCTTGCATGTATTATATTTTGTTCTAGGTAGATCTGGGATTAGGATGATAAAACAGTATGCGAGATTAGAATGTACGTGAAGTTTGAGAGGTAAGATCTAGGGTTCGGTTGATGCGTCATTGACAGTTACCTATGTTTAACGCAATTGAGCCTAGTGATATGTAGTCAATCATTCAACTAGGAAACTAAAGCTTTTTAAAATAAAAGATCTCAAATATAAGATAAATTCAATTATGATAATGTACCTAAATAAATAATCACAATTAACAAGAAAATTATGGCAAAGTTAAAACTCCAAAATAAATCATCTAGTTGATGGGAAAAGTAGAGACGACCCTAAAAAAAGCTTGGTCGATCGTAAACCTCGGGCTGCTGGACTGTAGCTGGCTTATTTCCTAGTGTTCCTAGGATCGACTTGAGCAACGAAACCAGCTTCAATTGCATCGACTGTTCGTTCGTTGCCACAGTCGTTGCATTTAAGTAACAAGTGACTGTTCCTATTCAGAAGTAACGTTTCTGAACTTTTGCATATAAGACAAATAACGTAGTCAGCGGCTTATTGGCGCAACAGTACTTCAAACTCCTTGGGGCCAAATCTATTCTTCACAACTAATCTTTGCTGCCCATCAAGTGATCCACTGACCCCTAGTTCTGTCAGCAAGAAATTCATAAGATGATCTGGCTGCCGGTTCATCTTCTTGCAGTAATCCATGAAGTTCGCCAATATGGTTTTACTTGTTCACTCGCGAAGAACTCGTGGAGGCCTCAGAATTAGCTGACGCCTCTCCCCTACCAGTTGAGGATTATTCTCCCGGAAGGTGCTAAATAGTCTGTCAATAAGCATCTCATACGTATAGTCAAGCCCGGAATATGAACAAATAGGTTGAACCACTCCTGCTCCATTGTCCTCTTCCATGAGATCTTCCAGTTTTTCCCTCGCATAAATACCATCACCGAGGGCCGATTTTTCATAGCCATCTGCAGCGATGTCAATCTTTTTCTTTTTCTTCTTTTTCCTAGTAGGATCAAATGGCTTAATATTTGCCACTGCCTCCTTTACGTTGTTTTTATCCGCCATGATTGCTCTAAGGGCTGGGAGAGAAACGAGAATCCAAGAATTTGGGAGAAAACGAGAGAATCTAGAGAGAGAATTTTGATAGTTTGTTTAATTTATATTAATCGAAATCATCTATTTAAGGAATCCTATCTTGGAAAATATGAAAACCTAATTCCAAAAAAAAAAACATAAAATAAAATAAAAAAGACTATAAGATTATGCCAAACTTTTTTATTTTTATTTTTATTTTTATTTTTTTCAAATTTTGAAAAAAGTAAAGAGGATATAACTGAAAATGCCAAACTTAATAAAATAAATAAACAAACTTAATTCGTAATATTATCTAAATCCCTGATCACAGTCTACAAGGTAAACGAAAATTGATTTTTGTTTTGTTTTGTTTTTTTTTTTTTTTTTGTTTGTTTGTTTTTTTTTTTTTTTTTTTTTTAATTTAATCTAAAATTTAATTTGCCATAATTTTGTGCTGCACTCTCTGTGTTTGTGCATGTCTCTTCTTCCACACTTCCAAGTCCTAATAGACAGATATAATTTTCAACTCCACAAGTTTTATTGTCTTGTCAATATGGTTTGAAACCCGAAAACGCAATTTTTACTAGTATGCCCTTTTGGACATCTTTAATGCAGACCCCATCAGTGTGACAACTTCATCTACATGTGATCAGCCAAGATTTCAATTCAAAACATCTGAAGAATAAGAAACACTGGAACTCATTCACCACAGCTTTCTTTGGAGATTCTGTCGATGTAATGGAGGAAATCAGTGGTTGCGGAAAAGCAAGACTAGAAGATGATGACAAGGTGTTGTCAATGGAGTTACGTTGCCACCGATGTAGAAGCACACACCCCAGTATACCCCGCTTAAAGTCACACATCACCGACTGTCAAGCTTCGTTTCTGGCTAATCTTGTTGAGAATGGTCGTCTAGTGACTGCTCCAAGCAATGCTGGTGTTAATTCATAGAAGAAAGTATAATAGCAAAGGTGATGTTGGTTAGCCATTTGCTTTTGTCGGCGGGTACCGAGTATGTACCCAACAAATTTGGATGCATTAAACAAGCTTTCAGGGCCTAATTGCCACACTTTTTTTTTTTTTTTAACACGTTAAAATCCTTGCTGATTTTGACTCTCAGTAGAATTGTCTTGAAGTAGTACCAACGTGAATCATGTTCGCTATATATACATTGAAATGAAGCCTGAAAAGAAATCTGACAAATTTCCACCCTTTTTTTTTTTAGGTAACTAAATTCCTTGCTGATTTTGACCCTTCAGCAGAATTGTCTTTATGTAGTAGCAACGTGAATCTTTTCGCTATACATTGAAAGGAAGCCTGAAAAGAAATCTGATAAATTTCCACCCTTTTTTTTTTTAGGTAACTAAATTCCTTGCTGATTTTGACCCTTCAGCAGAATTGTCTTTATGTAGTACCAACGTGAATTTTGTTCGCATTACATTGAAAGCAAGCCTGAAAAGAAATCTGATAAATTTTGAGAGAGGCTACAGAGGCTAAACGGTGACTGTAATAAAGCTAAAAATTGAGAGAGAGAGAGAGAGAGGCGATTTTGGGTAAAAGTAGCTGGATGCACTTTGTTTATGTGTCGAGGTTTTATCAAGAAAATTGCTGAAGTGGATACCAACGTAAGAAACGATGAACTAGCAACTCGTTAAATTAAAAAAGAATAATAATAATAAAAAATCCTTCGTGATTAATAGAAAATAGTAACAACCTTCTAGGTCTGTCTCAATAATGAATTATTTTTAAAGTTATTATTATTTTTTTTTGGTTAAATATCTTCAGTTCATGCGAGGAAAATTACCATCTCTGTTTTCGAAGAAATTTACTTAAAAAAAAAAAAGGCATGTAAATTTCATGCTCATTATTCTGTCTTTTATCAAACGTGTCCCCATTTGCCTTTTCTACTGTCGCTGCAAACCGTCTCACTAAGCTGTTTTGGTTCGTTTGCAGTGCGTAAACACACCACCAATATGAATACAAAAATTTGGATAGTGCTCTTAGTGGTTTTCTCCAACGGCCTATTTTCCTCTTATTCAATCATCAGTAATAACGTTTCAACTAGACCAGAAGTACTCAACGTTGGTGCTCTTATTTGTTTCGATTCCATGATTGGCAGAGTTGCAAAAATTGCAATAGACGCCGCGGTTGAAGATATCAACTCCGATCCGTTAATTCTCAGAGAAACTAAGCTCAAAGTCATGATGCAGGACACCAAGACCAACGAATTTTTAGGCATCGTTGAAGGTACGTACCTATATCGCGTTTCGTAAACAATTTCGTATCGGTTACATTGATCTTAAACAAATTTTTGTTTTTTGTTTTTATCTTGTTGTCGCTACAGCTTTCCGATTCATGGAGAACGACACGGTAGCGATAATAGGGCCCCAGTTCTCCGTCACGGCGCATGTGATGTCACACGTTGCAAATGAGCTCCAAGTGCCTTTGCTCTCCTTTGCAGCAACAGACTCTACGCTGACTCCACTGCAGTTCCCTTTCTTTGTTAGAACAACACATAGTGATGCCTTTCAAATGGCTGCAGTGGCAGATATTGTTGGCTACTACGAGTGGAGAGACGTCGTAGCGATCTATGTGGATGACGATTTTGGAAGAAACGGGATTTCGAAATTGGGAGATAAGCTGGCTGAGAAGCGTTGTAAAATCTCCTACAAAGCACCCCTGAGATCAAAAGCAAGCAAGGAAGAGATCATAAGAACATTGATTCAGGTGTTGAACACAGAGTCTCGGATTATTGTCATACATATATACCCCAGTTTGGGTCTAGAAGTACTTGGTGAAGCCAGAAATCTTCAGATGATGGAAACCGGGTTCGTTTGGATTGCGACTGATTGGCTCTCTACTGTTTTCGACACAGAGCCTTCGCTACTATCAGAGAAATCGGACGGCATACAAGGGGTTCTTACCCTACGCATGCACACACCGGATTCACAGCTCAAAACAAGATTTCTCTCGAAGTGGACTAATTTGACAAGTAGTATCAGTGGAAGTAGCAATTTAGGCAAGAATGGATCGTCTTTCGGGCTAAACATGTATGGTTTGTATGCCTACGACTCTGTATGGCTTCTCGCCACCGCACTCAACTCATTCTTGGATCAAAAAGGAAACTTTTCCTTCTCGAATGATTCGAGCTTAACCGAGATGCGTGGAGGGAACATGAGGCTTGATTTTATGCGAATCTTCGACGGAGGCAATCTTTTGCTTCAGAACATTGTGAACGTTGACACCACAGGTGTGACTGGTCCTTTAGTGTTCAACTCGGATATGGACCTGATAGACCCTGCTTATCAAGTCATAAACATAATTGGCTCAGGAATTAATACGATTGGCTACTGGTCCAACTCCTCTGGCTTGTCAACTCTGCGCCCTGAAGCTCTCCAACATAAGCACACCACCAGCCATAACTCGAGTTCTCAACTCTCTGGCGTCCTCTGGCCGGGAAAAACGACGCACAAACCACGCGGCTGGGTTTTCCCCGACAACGGAAAGCAGCTGAGGATTGGAGTCCCGAACCGCGTCAGTTTCAATCAGTTTATATGGTATGTTGATGGTTCAGGAGCATTCACTGGATTCTGCATAGACGTGTTTACGGCGGCCGTGGAACAGCTGCAGTATGGTGTGTCGTATAAGTTCACCCCATATGGAGACGGTCGAACCAACCCATCTACTGATGAGCTTGTAAAAATGGTGCCGAAGGGTGTAAGTGTGGTGTTTATTTTGACTAGTGATTATGTTGCACTTCTATTTATTTCTTTGATATGCCAAACTATCTTGCCCTTCGTCTGCTTTAGTCTCATATCACACCTTTGAAAAAGAATAACCGGTTATGATTTGACAACTGGTATGAGAGACTAACACCTTTCTTTTCTCATGAAAAAAAAACAATATTAATTCGTGTGTAGGTCTTCGACGCAGTTGTGGGAGACATCACAATCACGATGAGTCGAATGAAAATGGTGGATTTCACACAACCATACATAGAATCAGGGCTAGTGGTGGTTGCTCCGATAAGGAAGCTCAACTCAAGTGCTTGGGCGTTTCTGAGGCCTTTCACTCTCACGATGTGGAGCATCACCGGTGTTTTCTTCCTAGTCGTAGGAGGAGTTATTTGCATCTTGGAGCGCCGGACGAATGACGACTTCCGCGGCCCTCTTAGGAAGCAACTAGTGACAATCATCTGGTGAGTCCATGATTCAAAACTTTCATTAAAGTTAATGTCGATTAAAGCCCCTTTAAAGTACTACTTCTTTTGTTTAATTCTCTCTTTTTTTTTTTTTTGGTTTCTTTTTTTGGTCTGCAGGTTTAGCTTTTCAACTCTGTTTTCTACCCACCGTAAGTGAGAATGATCACGATGACTCTAGCTCTTGTGTTTTGATGTGATCTTTTCCATTACATTTATTATATCTTTTTTGTAATGACGACATTGTAGGAGAAAAAATAGGCAGTACTCTGGCTCGCTTTGTGCTGATCGTATGGCTCTTCGTAGTTCTTGTGTTGAACTCGAGCTACACGGCGAGTTTGACATCAATCCTGACAGTGGAACAGCTCTCGTCGTCGGTTAAAGGCATTGAAAGCTTGGTGACGAGCGGTCAACCCATAGGTTACAGCATGGGCTCGTTTTTGGAAAATTACTTGACCGAGGACCTCAACGTACCAAAATCAAGGCTTGTTCCTCTCAAGACACAGCTAGATTATGAGAAAGCCTTGAAGGATGGTCCCAGCCATGGTGGCGTTGCTGCAGTGGTCGGCGAGCGTACCTACATGGAGCTCTTCCTTTCCACACGATGTGAATTCAGCATCGTTGGCCAAGAGTTCACGAAAATGGGTTGGGGCTTTGTAAGTATCTTTCATCCATCCTCTAAAATAACAAAGGGACATTTCCAATAAGAACAAGTAGTATTTTTAGCCCAAAAAAAAAAAGTAGTTTTTATCCCTATTACCCCTTAAACTTGTCATCCTTTTAGTTATTTATCTTTTAAATTTCTAATTTTGACAATTATCGCGTTATGCCTAATTTTGTCAAATTTCCATTAAATTGAATTTTCACATTAGTTTTTGAAATTTTTTTCCTCAAAAATGAGGTTTTTCATCTTCACATAAGAGGTATTTTGTCACTAATTTAACTAGAAATTAAACCAAATGGGACATATTGCTACAATTTAGAAAAATTAAAAGGAAAATTTCTAAAATTAAAAATTTATGGGACGAGTTGCTAAACGATGACCAACTTAAGGGATAAAAGCTCTAACTACCATAAGAACAGGTACACAGATTTGATTACATTTTTAATTTGGAGAGGTCATTAATTACTTGTATAACATAGGCCTTTCCGAGGGACTCTCCGCTTGCCGTCGACATGTCCACAGCCATCTTGAAACTAATTGAGAATGGGACTCTTCAAAGGATTCAAAATAAATGGCTTACTAAAAGCGCTTGCAGCTCAGAAGGTGCAAAGCAAGAAGCGGAGCGTCTTCAGCTCAAGAGCTTTTGGGGGCTTTTCCTGCTCAGTGGCCTATCTTGCTTGCTTGCTCTGCTACTATACCTCATTAAAATGCTGCATCAATTCTCTAAGCGCTCCGATCACCGCTCCCAATCCACCTTCTGTCTCTGTTCGTTTCTGTCATTTCTTAACGAAAAGGAAGACGTGTCAAGCCAGTCGAAGAGAAGGCGGACTGAGACTTCTCCTAAGAAAACCGTTCGTGAAGATGCAACTATCAACTACCTAAATGTAAGAGTTTAGAATTCAGCTTGTGCACAAGCTTGTGATAGCCCGTTCCTCGTTGTCGCCTTTTTGTAAATATAGTACTATTAAGGCTTGTAATAATTGATTTTTTAAGATGAACGTTTAAGTAGTTGCATTTATTTAATCAATTTGAATATTAGAAGAAGAAAGTTTGTGCTAATCTGATTACCAATTCACGTGGTTTGTACCAAAAGAAAACATTCATATACACGAATTTGAAGTACTATGGCGGTAGACTTTACCTATCTAATATTTGTGTAGAACGCTAGATTTATTTATTTATTTATTTATTATTAGTTTTTTAATGCTAGCTCATTCGATATACACGAAAGAGGAAGTATGATCCCTTCGTTAATGTTGTAGGTAAGGTGTGTCCTTCTAAACTCGAACCGTAACTTTGCCGAATTGTCTCCGCTTGTGTATTGACTCAAGCATATTGGAGTTTAATCAGTGCTAATTCTTATTTGTTTTGTAGAGAATTTTTTTTATTTTTTAATTTTTTTTAATTTTTAATGTTCATTAAGGTGTTTTTACCTGTTCTTGATTGAATGTCAAGATATAGGATGTACTAGTGTTCTTAATTTTGGACAAAAAATTGCACCAAGACTATTCACAATGAATTCTATGTTAAGTTGTGAAGTCTAACTAATATCCTATGTAGATAATTATTTTGTGAAGATTTCACATTTATAATTTTCTATGTCATAGTTCTTTCTTCATAAATGGAGGACAACATCAGTAGAGTTTACTAATATAGAGGTTAGAGAGTACGAACTTGTGCGAGTTTCTCTTGTAAACTTTTTTATCATCATAATGATATAGGGCGTAATCTCACCTATTAAGACAAATGTCTATAAATCTTACGTGCTCGCATTTTTTTTTTATACATTATTGCCCTCAGTATTATAGAATTATGCTGTCTAACCTTTAAAATTCTAATGTTTGATATCCATAGTTTAATCCTCCTACTCCATTATTAAAGAAAAATAAATACAAAGAAAATGAGTACGTTAAGTTGTGGAGCCTACTTATTGCATACAAATAAATGCCCTACACAGAAATAGTATGCAAATCGACCTCGTTTGAAAGCATTGGCTGGTGAAGAAGGAACGTCACTGGGAATCATGAACTTTGATGGTATGGATTTTACATTCTCGGGGATGCGGATCAAGGATTATCTGTACAGTAAAAAACTGCAGTTGCTCCTCCGAAATAAGAAGCTAGAAGGAATGAAGGACGATGAGTGGAATCTCCTTAATCGACAGATGTTTGGTGTGAGCCGGTTGATACCGTTGAAAAATGGCGGTGCAGAAGACCACAGCCGGGTTATTGAAGGCATTGTCCAACATGTATGAGAAGCCCTCTGTGTGTAACAAAGTATATCTAATGAAAAAGCTATTCAATTGGAATATGGCAGAAGGTGCTACGGTAGTAGAGCCTACCATCTAAATAAATTCAATACGATTATCAATCAACTGATCTTTATTGAGATTAAATTTGATGATGAGGTATGCACCATAATCCTATTGGCCTCACTCCCAAACAGTTGAGAGCCTATGAGAGCTGTCATTCGTAACTCTATAAGCAATGTAAAACTGAAATTTGATGATGTTTGGGATACTATTCCTTCCGAGGTGGTTCATAGAAAAGATTCTGAAAAAGCATCAACATCGAATTCCACTAAATGGCGGATGGAAATCAAGGAATGGTAGAAACAAGTCTAGAAACAGCAGGAATCTAGAATGTAAGGTCTGTGGCAAGACAGGTCACATGAAGAAAAATTGCATGGAACCAAAGGAGGAGGAAAAGAATAACAACATATCGAATTCGATGGCTGAAGAGGTGCAAAATGCTTTACTCTTGTCAACTGAGAGTCCTATTGATTCTTGGGTGTTTTATTCATGAGTTTCCTTTCACACCACTGTGTACTGTGTGATCATGGAGAATTATGTTGCTGGAAATCATGGAAAGATGTATCTTGCTGATGGCGAACCCATGAAAATTGTTGGTATTGGTAATGTCAGATAGAGGATTTCAAGCGTGTCCATATGGAAAATTTACAAGCTGAGACATGTACAAAACTGATGCCTAATCTGATCTCAATTTGATAGCATGTACCAAAAACTTCTTTAATTAAAAAAAAAAAAAAAAAAAAAAAAAAGGTTTTGACACTGCTACTGCTTGAACTAGTAACATTGTACCAGTTTTATAGGTCTCTATTAATGTTTTTTGCCGATGAATTCCTAGTTTAATGATTTAAGTAATTTAACCACTGCTACAAAATTGACAGTAAATTATTGACATACAAAGAAAATAATTATACGGCCACTATGTCAAACTTGAAGCATTACAGAAAATCATATAAAATGCAATATTTTATCAGCTTCACTCTCATCGAAAAAAACTTGAAAAAAATAATAGAAGATGTTGTTCTCTAGGTGATTGTTTTGTTGGGACTTTATTAATTCCTATCATGGGCTTACATATTAAATAACAATTATATTATAGACTATTTAATTTAATAGGGCCAAATAATTTATCTATTAATTGGGCTCTAGAGATATCTATTGGGTATGGGCTTTAATGTGTAGAAACCCAATAGTAATTAAATTATAGTTGATGGAAACCTAATTTGAATTAGTATATAAAGGTCATTATAAGGGTTATGGTCCCCAAGTCAAATCATAATACGTAATATTTGCTCTCATCCTCCTTCCCCATTAAGAGAGAGAATCCATAGAGCATCTCAGGAAACTAAAGAGATTTGACTGTGTAAGACTCCATCCTTCTCTAATTTGTTTTCATGGATTCAGATACGTTTTCGATTAATTTTTCTTAATGATTTAACATGAGATCTTGGATTTGGTGATAGTTTTCATCAATTAAAGTTTTCCCCAACAAGTGGTATCAGAGCCACTCATGTTGAATCATTGATATATATATGTGTGTTATGTTTGATTTGGGTGTATTTAAATTTGGCAATTTTTGGAAATAATTGATGAGGTTGAAAATTTTTTTTGGGACCTTTTATTTTCGGATTCAACTTTTAGGTGTATATAAATATATATACGGATTCAGATTGCTTGATTAAAAATTGCTTGAAATTTTGCATTCATGTTTTCCAATTTTTGTTTTAAGAAAGAAAAAGATTTCTACATGTTATTTTTGATATTATATGAATCAATAATTGTTATTGATTGCATTCAAGAAGAAGAAGAAGAAGAAGAAGAAGAAGGTGTTGGCTGCACTTTTCCAGCAAAAAAAAAAAAAAAAAGACGGTGGTGGCTGCATAATAGGAAAAAGAAGGAATTAGGGTTTTTTCTTTTTTCTTTTTAAACTTTCTGAGCTTGAGTCCAACTTTTTTTGGCTTGAGCCCATGATGTAAGGAAAACAAAATCACGTTGGACCTCAGGCCCACGTTTTTTTTTTTTTGGTTGGGCAGGGCTGGATAAGGATCGGGATTAGGTTAACCCGACCCAGTCCAGCCCTACCCGGTCAATGCAATATCGTTGACCGGTGACTTTGGTGTTGACCGTTAACCGTTTGGTTTGATCCAAAAAAAATTTTTTTTGTCTGATATTTTTAAAATAAATTGATTGAAATTATATGTTGCCAAAATAACCTCTATAATGTAAATTTGTTTATTTTAGAATAGTAAAACGTGTATGTCTATTATTTATGCGAATAATGACCGGCCCAAAGGAAGCTTATTGTTTGACCAAATAATAGGCATACCTGTGGTAATAGATATGTGACGATAGTTAGGTTTTTTCATGTGAACAATGAGTCAGTCCAAAGAAATGCTTATTGTTTTGACAGGATTAATTGTCAATATTTGATTATTACATGGAAAATGCCACTTACAGTTGATATTTCTGTCCAAAAACTAAATATCAATGTTGTGCTAGGTATCTTGTATTAGGGCCCACTATTATGTGAATTGCTTGATCATGTCATGTATGGATTTATTAATTCAGGATTCTTGTTTTATGGCAGGATTATTGATTGTGAGCTTGTTATTTTATTTTGTTCTCGATACAGTTGCTGCTTCTGCTTCAACAATATCTGTCAATATTAATTCCATTCCCATGCTTAATGGCACAAACTTCAAGAATTGGAAAGAGAACGTTATGATTATTCTCGGTTGCATGGATCTTGACCTTGCAGTTCGAGAAGAACGACATGCACCTCTAAGTGACAAAAGTTCCACTGATGACAAGGTGAACATGGAAATGTGGGATCATTCTAATCACATGAGTCTTATGATCATGAAACGTTCCATTCCGGAAACCTTCAGGGGATCTATATCCGAAGAAAAGGATGTCACAAAGTTCCTTGAGAAAATAGAATAGCGTTTTGTAAAAAAACGAAAAGGTTGAAACAAGTACCATTTTGGCTAATCTTGTTTCAATGAAGTATAAAGGAAAAGGGAACATAAGGGAATACATCATGGAGATGTCTCATATCGCTTCCAAATTAAAGGCACTAAAGTTAGAGCTGTTTGAGGACTTGTTGGTGCATTTAGTTTTGATTTCTCTTCCTGCACAATACAGTCAGTTTAAAGTGAGTTACAATACTCAAAAGGACAAATTGACTCTTAATGAGCTCATATCCCATCGTGTGCAAGAAGAGGAAAGGCTGAAGTGAGAAAAAACTGCAATTGCTAATTTAGCATCCGCCTCTAAAGACAAGAAAAGGAAAAGAGAAAAAGAAACTATAGTTGGAACATCACAGCATAAGGTGCAAAAGAAGCAGGATAAGGAGTTTACCTGTTACTTTTGCGAGAAATCTGGACACAAGAAGAAGGAATGTCCTAAGTATGCCAAATGGCGTGTAAAGAAAGGTATGCTTCTTACTTTGGTTTGTTCTGAAGTTAATTTAGCTTCTGTACCTAGACACACTTGGTGGATAGATTTAGGTGCTACTATTCACATAAGTGTGTCTATGCAGGGTTGCCTATGGAGTCGACAGTCAAGTGATGTTGAAAGATTCATCTATGTGGGCGATGGAAAAATAGTTGCAGTAGAGGCTATAGGAACTTTTAGGTTATTATTAAAATCTGGTCATTTTCTGAATTTGGAAGAGACTTATGTAGTACCGTCTTTTAGACGAAATTTGGTTTCAATTTCTATTTTGGACAAATTCGGTTATTCTTGTTCATTTGGAAATAATAAATTTAGTCTTTATCAATATTCGAATCTTATTGGTATCGGTTCTTTATCTTTGCATGATAACCCATATCTGTTGGATACAATTGCCTCATTTAATGAAACATTGCATGCAAGTTCACGTGGTACAAAACGTAAATTAACTGATAGGGATTCCGTCACACTATGGCACAAATGTTTAGGTCATATCTCTAAACAGAGAATTCAGATACTTGTGTCTGACGGGATTCTTGATCCCCTTAATTTGACAGACTTCCAAGTCTATATTGAGTGTATAAAGGGGAAATGGACAAACATAAGGAAATTAGGTACCAACAGATGTTCTGATATCTTAGAACTGATTCATATTAATATTTGTGGACCATTCCCTACATCTCTTTGGAATGGTCAACAATATTTTATTACGTTCATAGACGACTATTCAAGGTATAGGTACCTATATTTGATTCATAAGAAGTCACAATCCCTGGATGTATTTAAGGTTTTCAAAGCTGAAGTTAAAAATCAATTTAGCAAGAAAATTAAAGCTGTCAAATCTGATCGTGGTGGTGAATATTATGATAGATATGATGGATCTAGTGAACAACATCCAGGACCTTTTGTGAAATTCCTAGAGGAATGCGGTATCGTCCCGCAATACATAATGCCGGGCAAACTTAGCATGAATGGTGTTGCTGAGAGACGAAACAGAACACTTAAGGATATGATAAGAAGTATGATTAATCATTCTTCTTTACCACAATCCCTCTGGGGTGAAGTTCTAAAGACTGCAATATATATCCTCAATAGGGTTCCAAGTAAAGCGGTAGCTAAAACCCTTTATGAACTATGGACAGGTAAGAAGCTTAGTATTAGGCATCTACACATTTGGGGTTGTCTAGCTAAGGCAAGGCCTTACAAACCAAATGAAAAGAAACTGGACTCAAGAACTGTAAGCTGCTACTTTGTTGGGTACTTTGAACGGTCAAGGGCTTTTAAATTTTTCGATCCCACTACTAAGACATTTTTCGAGACGGGAAATGCAAGATTTCTTAAGGAAGTTGAGTTTGTGGGTGGAGATATGGTTAGAGACATTGTCTTTGAAGAGAAATTCGTTTCTCTTCCTATTATTACTATTGATAATGATCAGGCTCCTATTCCTGACATTGTTCAAAACGCAAATCCGGAATATCTAGACAATGTAGAAGAACTCCCTGTGCAAAATGAAGAAATTATACCTAAAATGCAAACTCAACAACCTCAAGAGGATATGTCATTGAGGAGGTCCACTAGAAGGAGGAGAAATGCGATTCCGGATGACTATGTTGTTTTTCTCCAAGAACATGAGGTTGATATAAGAATAGTGGAAGAAAGTTCCCCAAGATCCAATCAACTTCCATCAAGCCAAAAAAAGTTCTAATTCTTAAAAGTGGATACATGCCATGAATGATAAGATGAAATCCGTGAAGGACAATGACATTTAGGATCTCGTCGAATTGCCTGAAAGTGCGAAACACATTGGTTGCAAATGGATATTTAAAACCAAAATGGATTCAAAAGGCAATGTTGAGAGACATAAGGCTCGTCTAGTTGCAAGCTCATCTTGATTTGGAGCTACATCAGATGGATGTAAAGACCCCATTTCTCAATGGTGACATTGACAAAGCGATATATATGATGCAGCCAGAAAACTTTGTATCTGGTGACTCAAAGAAAATGGTCTGCAAATTGAAGAAATCTATCTATGGTCTCAAACAAGCTTCTCGTCAATGGTATTATAAGTTTCATCAAGTCATTATCTCGTATGGTTTTGAGGTAAATAAGGTTGATAATTGTGTATATCATAAGTTCAGTGGGAGTAAGTACATATTCCTGGTGTTATATGTTGATGACATACTGTTTGCTAGCAGTGATATAGGATTATTGCACAAAACCAAGAGATTTCTAACTAAGAATTTTGAGATGAAAGATCTTAGGGATGCCTCTTTTGTATTAGGCATACAGATACATCGAGATCGCTCTCGAGGTATCCTTAAGTTATCACAAAAGAGCTATATCAAAAGAGTTTTAGATAGATTCGGCATGAAAGGTTGTACACCAGGAGACACCCCTGTGGCTAAAGGAGACACCTCTGTGGCTAAAGAAGACAAGTTCAGTCTCAGTCAATGCCCCAAGAATGAGTTGGAACGGAAAGAAATGTAAAAGATTCCTTATACATCAACTATAGTAAGTCTTATGTGTGCTCAAGTATGCACGTGTCCAGATGTTGCGTTCATAGTGGGAATGCTAGGCAGATATTTAAGTAACCTAGGGATAGATCATTGGAAAGCAGCCAAACGGGTTATGTGGTATTTGCAAAGAACAAAAGATTACATGCTCATTTATCGGAGATCAGATCATTTAGAAATCGTTGGATATTCTGATTCTGATTTTGCTGGATGCCAAGACAGTAAAAGATCCATGTCGGGCTATGTCTACATGTTAGCTAGAGGAGCTATTTCCTGGAAGAGTGTTAAGCAGACACTCATAGCTTCTTCCACTATGACAGCTGAGTTTATAGCTTGTTATGAGGCATCTAATCATGGGATATGACTGCGAAATTTTGTCACTGAGCTGCGAATTATGGATGGTATTGAAAGACCATTAAAGAATATTGTGACGATAATTCAGCTATACTTTATTCCAATAACAATAGAAGCTCTACAAAGTCGAAGCACATAGACCTCAAGTTTCTTATTGTTAAAAAAAGAGTTCAGAGTCATCAAGTGGCTATCGAACATATCGGGACAAACTCCATGATTACGGATCCGCTTACTAAGGGTTTACCACCCAAGGTCTTTTATGAGCACATTGCTCATATGGGTGTTGTTTTATTTGACGATTGTGTTTTGATGTTCTTTGGTACAAACATTTTTTGTGTTTATTTTCTACAGAATAAAGTATATGGTTCATTTAGAGACTCTGAATGTTATTTATGTTTGATCTCACTAAAGAATAAAGCTGGATCAGTTGGAAATAGGCATTTTTAAGATCACATTGCATGTAATTTTTCATACTACGCATACATACTTGATCTATATCATTGAATATATTGGTATGGTAACTATTGATGGGTCTAGTTACGAATATATGTAACGAAGGTCGCTTTAATCCCATGCTAATATAGTAGATGGACCAGATTGTAACTAAAGAGATCTTTCAAAATAGATAGCTTTTCAATGCGCACTCGGGACTTTATATATTACAATTGTTTCAGGAAACATATGTAGCCCAAGTGGGAGATTGTAGGGATTTTACTAATTCCTATTATGGGCTTACATATTAAATAACAATTATATTATGGGCTATCTAATTTAATAGGGCCAAATAAGTTATCTGTTAATTGGGCTCTAGAGATATATATTGGATATGAGCTTTAATATGTAGAAACCTAATACTAATTAAATTAGGATTGATGGGAACCTAATTTGAATTAGTATATAAAGGTCATTATAAGGGTTGTGGTCCCCAAGTCACATCATAATACGTAAAATTTGCTCTCCGCCTCTTTCCTCATTAGGAGAGAGAATTCATAGAGCACCTCAGGAAACTAAAGAAATTTGACTTTGGAAGACTCCATCCTTTTCTAATTTGTTTTCATGGATTCAGGTACACTTCTGATTAATTTTTCTTAATGATTTAACGTAAGATCTTGGATTTGGTGATAGTTTTCATCAATTAAAGTTTTCCCAACATGTTTTTGTTAAATTTAAATTTGTTTTGAGATGAACATGTACTGCCTCTTTAAATTTCAAAAGTCCCTCGTCAATTATAAATCTAGTGCCCCTAAAGAGATTATAGAACTAGGAAAAAAAAAATCAGAGACTAAATGAGTGAAAAATAAATTCAAGGATCAAACTTTTCATCTCTTGAGAAATCAAGGGACCAAGAGTAAAAGCAACATGCCAAAAAAAATTAAGGATTAATTTTCAAAAATTGATAAAAATTATGAGATATATATATATATATATAAATACTTTCATGTTTAGCAGTCAGACATAAACAGCACTTATAACATCTTATTTTGCAACTTGAAACTATTAGTTGATGTATGTGTAACTTTCTATTAAATATCTTGTAATGTGGGCTATTAAAAACTAACAATGCGAAGGGATAAATATCACTGTAAATATTGTATTAGTAGGAATTAGTTATTACAATAGTATACAAAAAATGTTACAACTATCATTATGTGGCGCACACGAGAGTTCTTACATTTATATATGTTGATTTTTAAGTAATTTTCTACAACTACTTATCAAAAAAAAAAAAAAAAACAAAACAAAAGTAATTTTCCACAATTTATTTTTTATTTTGGCAGGGAAAGCTTTTTTATTGTCACTTATTAGTACATGCACAATATTTGTCATTCAGTTTACTTAGGAGTTATTTAGCTCTCCATTTCAGATTTAAAATTTCCATTTCAGTTTTTATATTTTTATGAAAAATCAATAAAAATTATAATTAGTTTTTTATATCAAATAATTACTCCACAAAAGCAAAGATAAGTGGGTCAACTCCAACGTTGTCTCAATCCATCAGCTTTAAATTTATTCAGCATTGAGAAAGGCCAAACACTGATCAAGATATTTTAAGAGAAAGCCAAATTAAATGACAATCCAGTCACATGTGATTTATCGACAACCTTCGGTGAGTCTCTTTGATTAGTGTAAAAAAATGTGTAGATTAGGTTAATTTAATGGAGTGTTTGGAAACTTACTAATAAAAAAAAATGAATAACTTCCTTCGGAGAGTCTTTATCAAAACAGAAAAACAAAAACAAAAAACGAAAAAACAAAAAAACAAACAAACTACCTTAGGGGAGGAAGCTCCCAAGATGAAAGGGTAATTTTATGCTGTGGGAGGGTTTTAATTTTATTTATTATTTTATTCCTCGTATATGGGAAATAAAAATTGTCCTTTGGAAGAAAAATAAACAATTAAGAGAGCAGCCCACAATGTTTTCTTTCAAAAAAATAAATAATAAAAATAAAGCGCACACATACGCAAACAATACCTGCAATTTTCTAATTTTCTGTGCAAATACCTGCAATTTATTTTGAAGGATTATGTCTTTGCTAGGTATAAACATTTCAAACATAAAATATCAAAATATTTTAAAACTTCGAGCATCCCTGATGGAGAATTAAATAGACATGTCAATGTCAAAATTTTAAATTAAAAAAAATTGGTCTCTAACAGATTGTTATTTAATTTTTTCAATAAATTTGACAGATGCTAAATTTGATTGTTATTGGTTAGTAGCTGACATTTTCAACTAATTTTTCTTAATTTTTATGAATTTTAAAGATAAATGATGATGACAGAAGTTAAAGAGAGCATTAGAAATAACATTATAAATCTGAGCATAAAATCTCAAATATACATTATAATATTTTTGTATTAAATATAACATTAACATTGACATTTACATTAAAAATGGTCTTAATATCATTGCTGTTAGGAATATTTTTCTTAATGTTTTTATCGACATCTTTAATTTAAAAAATAATGAGCTGAAGTTTCTAGATTGATTTTGTTTAGGAAATAATTTTTTTCGCACTTTCCTTTTTCAAGAACAAGCTAATCAGCACCTGTCCGAACAGGCTGAAGCATATGATTTCATGTAAGGAAAGTTAATCAAGATACTCCCTCGGATCCATCTGGACAGATTGGATTATTATGTCGAGCCCAATCCTTATAAGCTTCAACATTCTACATTTTTCTTACCGAGAATTAGGGATGGCAATACGGGTCGCGACACGACGACACGACTCGAAAACGACACGAATTTTGCGGGTTCGGGTTGGGAAAAATTGACACGAAAAAAAAAAAAAAAAAAAAAAAAAAAAAAAAAAAAACATGTCGTGTTCGGGTTGGACCCGTTTTTTTCGTGTCACTTTTTGTGTCAATTTCGGGTCAAGTTCGTGTCGCGGGTCAATTTCGTGTCAATTTCGGGTCAAATTTCGTGTCAATTTTGTGTTAATTTCGTGTCGCGGGTCAATTTCGTATTGCGGATCAATTTCGGTTTGTGTCTTGTCAACCCGTAACAGGTTCGTGTCGTGTCCGTGTCGCGGTTTCGTTTCGTGTTCGTGTCGCGGGTCGTGTTCGGGTCGGAGAAGAAAAAAAATCGACACGGCTCTAACACGACACGAACCCGACACGTGACACGAATTGCCACCCCTACCGAGAATCATTCTAAAATATACTAAGTCATTTTGGGGAGGTTTTTGAACTCCATATGGGTCCACTAACTCGGATTAATCTTATTTGAAACAGAAAAATCCTAGTTTCCTTTTTTTAGGCAGATTTGATCTTTCAGAATCAGGAAAATACCTCTTGTCCACACAAGTCAACGCTGGATCTTTGTAAACACAGACATAATATTTCAAGTTGCGGATTTCTTTCCTCAATAAGGATGAGAAGAGTCTTGAAGATCTTTGGGGTGGTTACCATCCATGCCTTACATTAAAAATACCCCCATATGCATTTAGAGTGATTTAGAGCGTTCATCATAATGCTTCTGAAAGAGCGTTTATGTAACGTCTCTCACAGAACTTAAGAGTAAGAGAAAACGAGAGTATTTAGCCTTACTCAAATTACTCCGAAAATCTTGTGTATCGCAACCATGAGCTCAGAGTACGTTAGTGGGAACGAAGGCGAGCCGTGCAAGCATGGAGTCTTCTAGATTGGGGAAGACTTCATGGGTTTTAGGAGTTGTGGATTCAAGTTCGTGATCCTATAGGCATGGAGTAAAGTTCTTCCTAATTCCAATTAGTCCAGTGGAGTCAAGATTCATAATTTCATGTTTTGTCGTAACTGTAATTTGAATTTTAACAAATCCCACCTTTGAACTAGAGTGCTTAGCACCCATAGTTTTTTCCCAATTAGGTTTTGATCATGTTAAATAATCATATATGGTGTTCTCTTATTATTTTATTATGTTTTTTTGAATTTTCTGTGGTATATTAACTGTTGTGTTTAATTTGTGAGAGGTTTTGTCTCTCCCTTTTGGTGAGAGTTAGGGCAGCGACTACGGAGGAGATGCTAGAGCGCTTGAGTTCGTTCTCGATCACGGAGGAGGAAGCTATGGTGATTGGTATCCCTGATGAGGTAATGGCGAAGGGTCGAAAAGAGGCGAGATTCGGATTGCTAGGAAAAATTTTATCATCCAAACCCTATAATAAGGGTTCTGTTATGTCTACCATGATCAAGCTGTGGGCTGCTCACGGTGATCTCTCTGCTCAGGTGATTGATCGTGATACCTTTCTTTTTTCTTTTGAGAAGGAGCAGGATAAGGCGAAAGTGTTGGCGATGGAAACATGGTTGTTTAACAAATCTTTGTTAGTTTTGAAGGCTGTTAATGATGATGAAGTTTTACGGTGGGATAGTTGGAGTCTCACGTGTTTTTGGATTAGAGTTTATAATCTCCCATATGATGGGATGATCCGGGAGATTGGTGAGAAGATAGGCAATGGGATTGGGAAATTTTTAGATGTTGTTACTGATAGGAACGGACGCTGTTCTGGGATTTATATGCAATTGAGAGTGCAAATTGACGTCTCTAAGCCTCTTAGGCGGGGTGCGACAGTGCAATTCGGGATTAAAGGTGCAACGGTGTGGACGAGTTTCAAATATGAAAGGGTGCCAGATTTTTGCTTTGGTTGTGGCCGAATTGGTCGTGGGAGATTGGAGTGTGTTGATGAGAAAGTTAAGAACTTGCACTCATCGGAGCGAATGTTCTACAGCTCAGAGTTAAGAGCGGATACTCGTCCCTTAGGGCTGGGGAAGGCTGGCGGAGGCCGACTAGATGGCAACAGTGGTCGGAGTGCGAGGTCGGATGATTCACAGTTTCCCACGCCGGGGAAGGCTGGTGGAGATTGATGGGACGGCAGCAGTGATCGGAATGATGGGTTAGCTAAGTTACAGTGTCCAGTGCCGGTTTCCTTGGGAAATTAGACTGAAAATCAGCATTCCAAATCGGTGATGATTTCTCAGGATCTCTTATCTTCGCAGATCCTAGTTTCTAGGGAGTCGGACTCGTTGGTGATTCTCAATGACAGGCGCGATTCGGGGGTGGTGATTACAACGAAGCTGGCCTATAATACCGTAATTCCTGGGATTCCTTCAGTGGACAAAGCTGATTTGTCTAGTCACGTGAGGAGCACAATCTCCTTTAATGAAACGGTGAGTTCTGGTGTGAAACAATTTGATATTGGCTCTAACGTGAATCTCCCTCACTCAAAGCCTGAACTGCATAATTTGGGAAGCTTGCATGGCACTGTTCATATAGAGGAGAAGGAGGTTGATAGGCTTGTTTTCTCGATTGGGATTGTAAAGCCAGTCAAAAGAAATGCTGGCAAATGGAAGAAAGAAGCAAGGCTTAAAGGTGTCATTGGTACGGTTTCGTCCTCCTTAGCGAAATTGAAAACTATGAAGAGGAAAATGAATATGGAGTTGGCTGTCAGCAATGGTATTAAATTACAAAGAACAGAGGGCCTTTTTTCGGATGTTACTGAATTGGCGGAGGCTGTGGCACAGCCCTGCCAAGGTCAATGAGTGTCTTATGCTAGAACGTTCGAAGATTGGGGAACCCCTAAGTGTTTAAAAGGCTTCGGAAATTAATCCGAAGCACGTCCCCAAGTATGGTCTTCCTTTCAGAGACTAGATTGTCCGGGCGAAGAGCAGCGAATCTAAGAAGGAAGCTAGGCTTTGACGGTATGACTTATGTTAACTGTGTGGGTCGAAGTGGTGGTCTTGCGCTTCTTTGGAAGGACTCTAGGAAAATTCTTGTTCGTAGCTCATCGTGCTCTCACATCGATGTGGACATTATTTCCGATCGTGGTGATAAGTGGCAGTTTATAGGTTTTTAAGTTCCTTCGAAAAAAAAGGCCCGACGTCATGCATGGGAGTTGTTGAAACGTTTGCGTACTAATCCGGATGTACCATGGATTCGTGGTGGTGATTTTAACGAGATTCTGAATCCGTCGGAAGTTGTTGGTGGAGGTAAGTGGTCTCTTAGTGATATGTTGTTATTTAGGGAGACGTTGGATTGGTGTGACTTGACTGATATGGGTTATGTTGGTTCAAAATTAACATGGGATAATCGGAGGAGCGGAGATGATAATATCCAAGTTCGCCTTGATAAATTTGTAGCTAATACTAGTTGGCGACTTAAATTTTGGAAAGATAAGGTGGTTGTTTTGGATTTTTGGGGGTTTGACCATAGGGCTATTTTGCTCCAACTTGTGCCAAATAGGAAGGAAAACAACAAGAGGAAGTCTAATGGGTTCCGGTTTGAGCCTTTATGGGCAAAACATGAGGAATGTCCCAGGATTGTTGAGGATCTATGAAAGAATCTGCAATTTGATGGCTCTCCAAATCGACTGGTTTCTAGATTGATGTCTTCTGCTGGAACATTAAGGAGGTGGGGTTTGAGGAAATTTGGTAATATCCCTAAAAAAGTTGTCCAACTTCAGCATTCGGTGGAAGTACTTCATAAGGGAACTTGCGATGGCGAATCCATGGTCAAAATTCGAGAAGCAAAGAAGGAGCTTGAAAAGTTTTTGGGGTGGGAAGAAGAATATTGGTGCCAGAGATCCAGAGTGGAGTGGCTTAAAAATAGGGACAGAAGTACCAAATATTTTCACTTTAAAGCTTCCTCTAGGAGGAAAAAAAGTGAGATTCTTGGTTTGGAAGATAAGAAGGGTCATTGGCGGGAAAATAATAAGGAGATTAAGGATGTTGTTAGTAATTATTTTTCGGAGATTTTTTCCTCTTCAAATCCTCAGTTAACGGATGTTGATGCGGTGCTTAATTGCATTGATGGGAGGATTAATGGTACTATGAGTGAGTTCCTCCTCTCACCGTATTCGGTAGAAGAGATTAGGCGGTCGGTGTTTAACTTGGGACCAACCAAGGCTCCGGGTCCTGATGGGTTCCATGCTATTTTCTTTCAGAAAAATTGGCCGGTGCTAGGACTTAAGATTTCTCGAGTTTGTGTTGGTATTCTAGTAGGGAAGCACTCTATCCGATCGTTCAACAGTACCAATATTGCTCTTATTCCAAAGGTGGCGGCTCCTAGGAAGATGGTAGATTTTCGACCTATTAGTCTGTGTAATGTTATTTACAAGATTGTTACAAAGGTTCTTACTTTCCGTTTGAAGACTATTTTACCATCTTTAATTTCAGCCAATCAAAATGCATTTGTTCCGGGTCATTTAATTGCTGATAATGTTATTGTAGCTTTTGAGCTAATGCACTCTCTTAGTAAATATCGTATTGGTAGGAAGGGTTGGATGGCCTTGAAGCTGGATATGAGTAAAGCATATGATCGTGTTAAATGGCCGTTTCTTTTCGGTGTGATGCGGAAGATGGATTTCCCGGATGAGTGGATTAGAGTGGTCACGGATTGTGTTACCACTTCTACTCTTTCTTTTATGGTTAATGGGCATCCCAGTGGTCAACTAGTACCTTCTCGTGGCCTGAGGCAGGGGTGTCAACTCTCTCCCTATCTCTTTCTATTATGCATTGAAAGTCTTTCAGGTCTTCTTTCGTATTCGGAAAGGGAGTCCTCTATTTCTGGGTTTTCTCGTTTGTGTAATGGACCAAAGGTTAGTTACCTCTTTTTTGTAGATGATAGTCTTTTGTTTTGTCGTGCTTCTCTTGATGAGTGCTTGCACATTAGAGAGATTTTGGCTACTTATGAAAAGGCTCCGGGGCAGTTAATTAATATGCAGAAATCTGCTATTACATTTAGCAAGAATGTTCAGGCTGAATTTCGAATCTCTATCCTTGGTATGTTGGGTTTGGGACAGACACAACCTCATGATAGTATCTGGGCCTTCCTACGTTGGTGGGTAGGGGTAAAAGAGAAGCTTTTAGAATGATTAAGGAGAGAGTCTGGAGTAAAATGCAATTATGGCGTGGGAAATTATTCTCTACGGGGGGTCAGGAACTTCTTATCAAATCGGTGGCGCAATCGGTGCCAACCTATACTATAAGTGTCTTCCGTCTCCCTGTGGCTCTTTGTGATGATCTTCAAGCCATGATGACTAGATTTTGGTGGGGAAGCAAAGGCGAGTCGAGGAAACTTCACTAGTGGAGGTGGGAAAAATTATGTCGGAGCAAGGAGGATAGTGGCCTGGGGTTTTGGGATGTTTTGGCTTTTAATCAAGCATTGGTTGCGAAGCAGTCTTGGAGAATCCTACAAAATCCAGATTCTTTAGCTGCCCGAGTTTTAAAAGATAAGTACTTTAAAGAGGTTAGTCTTCTTGAGGCAAAAGCTAGAGGGGGTGCATTTTATCTGCAGAAGAGTACTTTATGGGAACGAAATGTTATCAAACTTGGGCTCTGACGTCGTATCTGGGAGGGTTTTCTACACGGGTTTTTGGTGATCCTTGGCTCCCAAGAACTTCATCTTTTCGTGTGATTACTAAAAGGCCAGAAGGAGGTGAATCTTTGATGGTGGCTGATTTGATGTTGGAAGGGATTCATGTCTGGGATAAGTATAAGATTGAAAATACTCTTTAGCCGGTTGACCAAGAGCTTATTAGAGGTATTCCTCTAGGTAATGGTGTTGGAGGTGATAAATGGGCCTGGCATTTTGACTCCAAAGGTCTTTATAAGGTTCATTCTGGGTATAGGGCAATTATGGAGTCTAAGCGAATAGAGTCCTCTTCCATTGTCAATTCGGATGTTTCTTGGTGGAGAATGATGTGGAGTTTTCCGATTTTTCCCAAAGTCAGGCTGTTTGTGTGGCATGCTTTTCATGAGATTCTTCCAACGATGGTTTCCTTGAGATCTAGAGGTATTGTTTGTGATGTTGTTTGTCCAAGATGTAAAGATGAGATGAAATCCACCTCACACGCTATTTTCGATTGTCTGACGTCGCAAGCAGTGTGGAGGATGTCTCGGTTTTGGAAGGTGATAGAGAACAGGAGGGTCTTCTCATTTGCGGATTTTTTAAGAAGTGTGAAGTCAGAGATTCCTATGGAGGATTTTGCTCTGATATGTTGGTTAGCGTGGAAATTGTGGTGTGAGAGAAACAAGGTTATTCATGGGGGAGGGAATAGAGATCCGCACGCCATTGTTGATCTGAGTATTGCCAATTTTGACGAATGGCAGGCTTTGAACCATGTTCCGGCCTAATTATAGGTTGTAGGCTCAGATGTTTGGTTACCCCCTCAATCGGGTTATCTCAAGCTAAACGTTGATGCATTGGTCTTACCAAAAGGGGATCATATTGGCATAGGTGCTGTCATTCGTGATGAGAAAGGGATAATTTTAGGTGCAGTGGCAAAATCAGTAGAGGGTTCTTTTTCTCCTTTTCTGGTTGAATGTATAGCCCTTCGTGATGGCCTAATGTCTGCGAAGGAATTAGAGCGTGTTACCCTTGTGGTGGAAACTGATGCAATCAATGTTGTGTCAGCTGTTGTGGATAATCGGGAGCTTTCCGTGGAAGGTCCGATTCGGGAGGATATCAAACAATTGCTTGTCCAGCTGCGGAGTACAGGTGTTCATCACATTTGTCGTAGTGCTAATCATGTTACTTATCTTTTAGCTAGATTTGGGTTCAATTCTAATTGTACCAATGTGTGGATTTGTGAGACTCCTATTATAGTCTCTAATGATGTCTCTGTTGATACTATTACTTAATAAAATGATTCCTATTAAAAAAAAAACTGTTGTGTTTAATTTATCTAGACGAATAGTTTACTATTCACATTAATTATTATCTGTGTTAATGGGTTTCAAATAAGCCATCTGTCAGAACCTTATAATTATAATGTTGAAGCCCAAAAGTTAAGTAGTTCCCATAAATCCAAAGAGGTTAAGAAATAAATTTGCAAAGGAAGAAATATATACATTAAGATATTCAATTGCTCATTTAGAGGGCAATAGATGGTGTAGGGAGATAAAAAGCTAAGAGAAAGGTCTTTTTTCTTAGAGAGAGAGAAGACATAGAGACACATACGAGAAGGAAGAAATAGAAAATAAAACCAAGTAAATGTCGTAGGGTACATAATTAAAACTGCAAGGCAATAGTGATAACAGGTATAGTCTAATCACTCCTGATTTTATTATAAAGTGCAAAGTTTAAATCACCTTACTTTCAAGTTAAAAAAAAAAAAAAAACAAACAAAGAAAGAAAAGAAAGGAAAATGGGAGGCAATACCATTGTCAAAAATTAATTTTTCTTTCAATAGCTAAAATTTGTTCCTTATCTATAGGAAGGGGGGAAATATTTTCACCACAAAATTTCCTAAAATGGAAGGGAAAAACATGAACGAAGCTAGGTGGAGATAAGTGGTGCTCCCATTCAATTTTGTAAATTTTACAATATTAAGCTACTAGTTTTTTTTTTTTTTTTTTTCCAAGATGAAAAGGAAAAACATGTACCAAGCTAGGTGGAGATGAGTGGTGCCCCGCTCCATTTTGTAAATTTTACAATTTTAATCTATAAATTTACTTAGTTTTTCAAAAGTATCTTCCATAAAATACATTTTTCTTTCAAAAAAATATTTTTCTCTTAAATGTGACCTCTAATTTATTTTTTAGGATACTTTAGTTTTTTGTCTTCCTTGAACCTATCTCAAAAGTGTTCCAGCAGAATTAAAATTATGGATTCACCCACATCTAATTTGTTAATGAGAGGGTCTATCACACCCTCCATTTTACTTTTCCCACCCACTTTTTAAAACTACTTACCATTTTAATTTTAGAATTAAAAAATTACTTATTCCACCTCCTTAGTTTTCTCAAAAAACCCTTATAATTAAATTATTTACTTTTTTTCTTTCTCCTCCCATTAAAATCTAAATCCCTATGCACTTTTTCCCTTACCTTTGTTTTTTAGTTTTCTATTTTGTTGTTATTTTTTAATTTATTTCCACGATAATTTTTTTCAAGAGAAGATTCTTTTATTTTGTTTGTTATTATTCCTATTTTTCAAGAGGTTTTGTAGTTGCATGTTATAACTAGTTTTTTTTTTTTCCTAAGAAATAACAAGCAAATGAAAAATACATATGCATAATGTGGATATATAATCAAATATATTGATTTGATGGGTTACTTGTTTTATAATTAAATAAAGAAATGAATGAGAATTCCTGCAAATTCTAAATTGTAAGCTTTTTATAATTATCTTACAAAAGTATTAACCAAATTCCTTATATTTTCAACCATAAAGATTTTTTTTTCTCGACATATAAATTGATGAAGAATTTTTGTTGAATATCTAAATAGGGAGAAAAAAAAAAGAAAAGAAAAGAAAAAAGAAATCGTGTAAGAAAAAAATTTAAAAATAAAAACAAAACAAAACATATTAAAAAAACTATGTAGAGATTTAGATTTAGTACGTAGAGAACGAAGAAATGCTAATCATTTAGTTATAAGAGCTTTTTGAAAAAATTAAAAGGTAAAAAAAAAATTTTTTTAATTCTAAAATTAATATAATAAGTAATTTTAAAAAATATTTTGAAAAAAAAAAAATAAAATAGAGGGTGTCAATAGAACACCCTTTATTAATACGGTGAGAGCTCGCCAACGCATGGTATGAAGTGGAGAGATCAACACTCCACCAGCGAGCAACGAAGCGAAAGAGGCCCGGGGGTTTAAGCCCTCTTGAACTTTTTCTTATAAATTCACATATAGTCCCCTAAGCACCCCTCAACTTTTTATTTTTTTCTTTTTAGTCCCCACCCTAAACATAGAGCATGATTAAATAAAATATTTTAATGCTTTTTGTACTAAAATATAGCTTTAATATTTTAACAAATAGATGAAAAATAATTTTATTGGGTTATTTTCTTATAAATTTTTTTTGACGTAAATTGTATTTAAATATTCATTATAATTAATCTCTAGTCACTAGCCAAAATATTTTTTCTCTCTGTCTTATCAGTATCATGACCAGCCGGTGCTGAAAAAATATCCAAGACTTGCATCATTCGCAGCATCTGTGCTCACTTCTCATTGCTGTCGCAATCAAACGTGTCCCACGTTTTTTCTCTGTTCTTGTCCATACCATACTCATAATAATTAAGGAAAACTGTAATCAGCACTGTTGTGGCATGTTTACATATAAGAAATAGAGAGTCAGAATATAAATCAATCACATGTTTATTTGTCTTTTTTTTATCATAGAATATGAGTAGAATCATATAGGATCACAGTAATTTGGGATTGAACGAAAAGATTGACAATATCAAGTCTCCCTTCAGATTAACACTCTCATTCTTGATAATAAAATTAAATTACTACTTTGCTCTTAACTTTATTTTATTGTCTAAGAAATAAAAAGGAAAAAATAAAAATATTCAACTTTATTTTTTTTTCTAATCTTTTTCTTCTATTGTATTATTCTTTTCAAAAGTGCCATTCTTTTTTAGTTGTACAAATTTGTTACAACATTTTTTTTCTAAATAAAACTTATGTAGCAAAAAAGTTCAATATTCACTAAAACAAAATATTTATATGAATTTTTGACTTTTTTATTTAAAAAATAATCTTAATACTATAATAACTATTAGGATATAACATCACGTATTTTAAAAGAAAATGTATATTTCAAAAAAAAAAAGTTCAATATTTACTAAATCAAAGTAATTTATCTCAATTTTTAATTGGTTATTTCAAAAATAATCTTAATATTATAATTTACTAGTTTAAATTGAAAACAAAAGTAACTAAAATAGTATATACGTAAATTGACAATAAATGACTTCGATTCTTGATCTAAGTAAACGCATAAATGAAATTGACAGTGATTCTAACTCCAATTTCTAGAACCCAAGTAAACAGTGTCTTATGACTCCAATTCCTGATTCCAAATCCTATTCATTCATAATCCTATCAACTCTGATTTATGCCTACCCCGATTACGCATGAGTAAACATACTACAAGTGTTCACATGTTAAAAAAAAAATGCAAATAGTTTTTAACCACATTAATTTGCTACATAAATAATGATGGTCCATATCATTAGATCGAGTGTAAAACATTCATGTATCTTGTTAAAAATAAAATATTGGCAATGAAATCTTGTTTTTCCACTTCATTTCCAGCAAATTACGCCGATTATAAACAAATATTCGTAATGAAGTCATTAGTTTCGGTACGTTTATCACAAACAAATCTCCATAATGAGGCTATCTCCAACCCATTTATTCTATTTTAGAGTACAGAAACTCTAAAATAGAGCATCTGTCACTTCAAATAATTATTTTATCTCCAACCCATTTACTCTATATCATACTCTAAAAGGAATATTCTATTTATTTTTACCTAAATATTACTTTAAAATTTACTTTAAAAAAAAGTAGTTTAGAGTATGAACAGTGATACTTCAAATATGAAGTATACTGTTCATACTCTATATTTGAAGCACCATATAGAGTATGGATTGGAGCACTCCCCATACTCTATAATGGTATAATACTCTATGATAGAGCCTTCGCTGCAGATGCCCTAAAGTACTAATAAATTATTCTCTTTTCGCAATTATCATAATTTCTTTTTATATTAATATTATACAATAAATCATCAATATAATATAACAAATTAAATGTTGTTTGTTATTATGACGTTATGATAAGTCATGAAAGTTGTGGTAACTACACGGTAGCTTTATCATAATTACTGCAACGTTATCGTAAGTCATGACAGTTATGGTAACTACACGGTAGCTTTATCATAATTACTGTAACCTTATCATAATTAGTTGTTATCTCTCGAACAAATATGTGATTGAATAAGACTTGCACGTCCTAACATCTTTATTGTTCCTTGGCGTGTTCTCTCTTTTGGCATTTTTCTTTGTTTGAGAGCAACCAAACGGAGCCCCAACTTCATTAAAGAAAATCAATCTTTTTTTTTTTTTTGTTTTGTTTTGTTTTATTTTGCAGAAGACAAGGAATGCACAAACCATTCTAAGGAAAAAAGATTAAAAAAGAGGAAAACAAATTAAAATTCTTCTTCGTCAACAAATGCTAAACTTTTTATTATGGTTGTAGTTTGTTGTTTCCCGAAAATAAGAACTAGAGCAGCCTACAACGTTTCTAAAAGGAAAATAATAATAATAATAATAATCTCTGCGAATGCCTGCAATTTATTGTCCATGACTAAATGACTTTGTTAGGGATAAAGATTTTCAAACAAAATATGTAACAAAACTAACAAAATATGTCCAACAAAAAAAAAAAAAAAAAACCAAAAAATAAAAAATAGAACAAAATATGTTACAAACTTACAACATCTCCAATAGAGTGCCAAACGGATATGCCTATCTCAAATTTTATAACTTGGAGAAAAAAAATTGCTCCTTATTAAAGTGATATATTTGAGGGTAAATATGGCAATCACTAAGCTTGGTGACAAATATATCACCAATTATAGCAAATAGTAAATTTTGCATTTAATTGTTATTGATTGGTGTATTAATTCTTTCATCTAATCAGTATAATTTTGTCATTTTTTAAATTATTCATAAATTGTTCATTTGGCCCCTAACCTTTTTATGTAGGTGTGATTATCAACCTTTTTTGCGACTAAAATATCCCTAAACTCTTTAAAATTTAAATTTGATTATTTTAGTAACATAGGTTAAATATTTAACACAAAATATCATGATAATCACACATGATTTGCTATCTAAGGATGATTAGGGGGGAAAAAAAACTTATAGGATTTAACTTACATGTGTCATATATGCGATCTATTACATTCAGTTTTTAACCTTTTATAAAAAGGATCAAATTGCTCCATTTTGAAGAGTTTAGAGACCTTTTAATTGGGGAAAAAAATTTCTAGAACCATTTTAAAGAATATTCGATATTTGTAGTCCAATATATCATGCTATTTATAGTATTATATATATACATTTTTTTCAAAATAATTAAGTTTTGAATTTCGTAAAAGTAAACTTTTAGTGTATTTAGCAATTTAAAAATGACAAAAGTATAATAATTAGATAAAATAGTTGACATACTAATTAATAGCAATCAAATGTCAAACTTAACGTTTATCATATGGAAAATTTATCATAAAAAACATAGCTTTATTGGTAATCACTTTTTATCTCAACTATCAAAAACTGACATGTTAATTTAACACTCCATTTAAGATGTTCTCAAAGGAAGGTTAAGAATAGATTAATGACACATAAAGAAAAGGAAGAAAGAGAAAAGAAAACGTTGTAGGGTACATCTAATGCACGAGCATACTTGAATTTGAAAGGACTGTGTAGGGCATAAACATATAGTGTTTGAAATGTATTCTCGAGTCTGGTAATAAGTGGTGTTTAAGGAGTTGATTATATCTCTTTAACATGTTGTAACTTTTGGATGGAATAGTTGCATCACTCATGCATCACATATAAACTAATAGTTTTTAACCATATTTTGTTACATATAATTATGGTCTGCATCATTAGATCGAGTGCAAAACCGTCAGATCGATATGACTGCATTAACATAATTTGTGTTGTTATCAGCACTAAATAATAAATTAAATGTTCATGTATCTTTATTAGCAATTATAGTCAGTTGAGCACCCCAAAAAAAAAAAATCGTAACTACAACATTTGTTTTCTTGTTATAACTTTTATTTCCTTTTTTTTTTTTTTCAAATCCCTGTTGAACACAAACAAAATCTTCGTAATGAATTCATGAGTATTTGTTATATAAGTTTGTGTTCCTTGTATTTTTTTATAAAATCACGTTAAGCACAAACAAATCATCGTAACAAAACCCAAACAAATCTTCGTAAGTCAAATTTTTATTTTCATTACGATATTATTTTCATCCTCACATCACAACTCTCATAATTTCGTGTACCATCAATACGATATAACAAATTATGGAACAGCACTGTGATTGAAAAAGACTTGCATCTACTAACATCATTAGTGTTCATTTGGCATTTTTCTTTGCTTATTAAAAGTGTTTTGGGGGTACGTTCAGAAAATCATCTATAAAAAGAAAATTCATCGGAATGAAGATGTATAAAAGAAAATTTATAATGGAGATGTATAAAAGAAAATTTATCGGATATAAAAGAAATTTTATCAGAATGGAGATGTATAAATCTTTATCGGAATAGAGATGGATTTTAGGCTACAAAATGGGAATGATATCTGGGTTATGACTTAGTGCGATTGAGTATGATACCTGTAAAAGGATCCATATTAGCTCAATTTAAACTAATAACTTAAGCTCAATTTTTGTACACACTAATGTACATACATGGAAAACAAGTCCTTTCCACTAGTGTTAAAAGTAGAAGAGCAAAGTGAATAAACAAAAGAAAATAATAGGTGATGAAAGAAATATATTTAATCAAATGCAACTTCAAATACGTGGCGGAATTTGAATGCTTTTCCTCTTTCATAAGATGAATCAACTAACAAACAAATGAAGTTGTTAGTGTACATGGTAAAAATAAAGTATTTTCAAAGCATACTTGCCAATTTATAGAATTTAATAATTGTAATTAACTGATTTATTACTTTTTTTTGTATTTACGTTGACTTCTAACTTATTTAGATTTTTTTTATATGCTTATTTATTTATTTATTTATTTATTTAGTTATTTGTTTATTTACTTATTTATATTTTCATTCTCATTTCAAGAACTATTGTAGGTTACGTATTCTTTATTATCCTTATTCTTATTCTTATTGTTTATTTAACTTTTTTTCATTCTATGTTATTTATAATTCAAATATTTATTTCGAATTATTCCGTCATCCATAATGTTTATAATAATCCTTCTACAAGACTATCAAGCTATAGCAAATTTTTCATCTCTTTTGTTTGATCATTTCTCTAATCCATTAATAATAACCTACATAAATTTATCATGATTAAGTCACGTTCTTTTAATTTATTAATTTCAGAATACAATACTTACCTACACAAATTTATCATGATTAAATCACGTTCCTTTTAATTTATTAATTTCAAAATGCTATACTAATATGGCAGTGCCTAATTTGTCATTATCGTGTCATTTAAATTAATTTTCGATCAGTGCTTACACAATTAAATAATTTAATATTCAAACTCTAGTTCACTTCATAAAATGCGTAATGTAGCGCACACCCATCCATCTCTCTTATGGTCCCATAGGCACGACACGCATAGTTCTCCCGCAGACCCGGGAACAAAAAGCAACTAAACAGAGTCCCCCAACAACATCAAAGAAAATCGCTCATCGTTTATTATAAACAGAAGACAAGGAATACACAGACCATTTTAGGACAAAGATGTAAAAAGTGGAAAACTGATCATATATATATATATATAATATATATATATATATATAAACCACTTCTTCAACAAATGCTCAACTCTTTAAAAAGTGACTGGTTTTCACTGTGGGTTTGGCGGGCGGCTGTTGGCTGCAGAGACCCTTGAGCCCCATTCAAGCAGCTCTTTGCTCGTATCATCCTTGTGAGCAATCACCTCAATGAAGCACAGAGAGTCCTTCTTCGCTCCATTTGCCGTCTCGATGGCCTCGATCAGCTCCTCTTCATATCGGACCTACAAAGGAATTTCCCACACAAAGAGTCCATTAAAAATCAAACATTACTCTCTTATTAGTATCAATGTTGACTGAAAATTACACCTCAGGATCCAGCTCACCTTGGTAGTCCAGCACTTGCCTTCGCCATTATGGATGGCGTCGACCAATGCAGTGTAGTTCCAGTTCTTGATCACATTGTAAGGTCCGTCGTGGATCTCAACTTCGATGGTGTATCCCCCGTTGTTTATCAGGAAAATGATGGTCCTCTGCCCGCATCGCAGCATTGTCGACACATCTTGAGCAGTCACCTACAAGGAAATCAACAATAAAAACTTTTTACCCCAAAAAGTAGGCAATGTAAAGCTCTAGGACAGCATCGAATGTTGCAGAACATTTTCAAGTTCTCGAATTTGGTTCAGCTAAAAAATCAGGTTATGAGCATCAATAGACAAATGTTATAACATGTTTTTGTACATCTAGAACAGTGGATTTTTTATTCGTACAGCTTACTTGGGTAATTTTTGGCGAGAAAATTAAAAAATTTTATACCTGGAAGCTTCCATCACCAATGCAAGCAATGACTCGCTTCTCCGGTACAGCCTGCGCATACCCAAGTGTTGCTCCAACTGACCAACCAATTGATCCGTATTGCATTTGGAACTCATACCTGCAAGCCCGTTTTCGAAGTTTTGTCAGAACATGGATTCCAATACCTTAAAAAAGCAAGAAAGATCAAGTTCTTCTTTATGTTTACCCGCAACCCCGTGGCAACTTCAGTTTCTGGCAGTTAAACCACGAGTCCCCGGTCTCAGCAATCACAGCTGTCTCGCTTGAAAGCATTTTCTGAATATGTTGAAACAGAACATTCACTCTCAAGGGCTCTTTAGGCTGGCATTTCAGAGGTTGCCCTTCTGGAACAAAGATCCTGTGGTAGTTCTCATAAGCAGTAGTGTTACGCTTCAGCCGCTTCGCAAGGGCTGTGAGAAAATCTTTCATCAGAATACAGCCAAAAGCAGGGCCATTCGCAATTGTCACCCGATCAGGCTGCACAATGATCGCCTTCTCCTTTTTCAGAAGAAGGGAATACCCAACAGAGCTGTAATCATTGAAAATAGGCCCTGCAAAGAGGTAAGCATCGGCAGACTCCACAATTTCCGCACAGAAGGCAGTGCTGACAGCGCCCCAATAAGTTCCAATGAAATGTGGGTGTTGCTCCGGGACAAGCCCTTTGGCTGATGGCATCACAGCAAGAGCATAGCCACATGCGTCAGCGAGTTCTACAAAGGCACCTGATGCGTGAGCAACTCGCATTTTGGGACCGCCCACCAGAACTGGCTTGACGGCCTTGTTCAAGAACTCTGCTGCGGCCTCAACTGCAGCCTCTAATCCCAACTGATTACTCAATCTGCATAATAAAATTAAAAAAATAAAAAAGAGTCGAAAACGAGACATAAGATTTTTTTTTTATTTTCAACAAAATTCAGAGTTCAAAAGTCGTCAAGACAGTAAGAACTTACCGAGGCGAAAGGGAAAACGGGACAGGCTCGCGACTGAAAGTAGGATGGGGAATTCCAGGCAAGTTACAGCTTATGCTAATATAAACAGGCTTACTTTCCTTCAAAGCAGTGGAAATGGCCGTGTCGATTTGCTCGTGTGCATCTTCCAGGTTATTCACAACCGCCTAATAACACAAAACCAAAAAAATTAAATAAAATAAAAATCCAAAACTTTAAATCATCAGACTTCCCCAAAAGAAGGGAGGAAAAAAAAAAAAAAAAAAAGGTCATGTTAAAAAATACGCAATATCATTTCCACCTTTCTCCTCAAAGTTACTAAAACGAAGCAGCAAACAGAGAAAATAAACAAAAACAAATCCGAACTCTTTCTACTTTAAAGCTAGAAAAGAATACTAAATTTCATAATCCGCATAACTTTTGCAGACAATATCTCAAATTTTAAAAATTCATCACTTTATTATTTTAAGTAAAGGTGAGAGGGTTTAATTTTATTTTATTTTTTAACTGCAAAGAAGTTCAAGAGAAGTAAAATAAGATAATATGTTTTTCTAACACATTTTAAGAGTGTAAACCCTTTCATTCCTTCCAGACAGATTCTTTCAACCAAAGCCACATGTTTAAAACTCAACTCAATTCCAATCAAAATATCTCTAAAACTATCTCCAATTGTCCCCCAAACGGCCACTAAACCATGAAACTTCACCCGCAAAAAAAAAAAATTTTTGAAAAATGAATAAAAAAAAAAAAAAAACAGAGCAATCGAAAACCGTAAATCATTTTAAACTTTTTCTCCTTAAAATTACTGGAACAAGAACAGAAAACATGAAACACATGAAAATACAAACACCTCCTAATTGATGTTTACGAATCAAAAACGACAAGAAAAAGAATACTAAAACGACAAGAACCTGATAACAAGTGACGGTCTGAAAACACCTCAGCTCCTGGCTGAAATCAGACAGGCCGATGGTGTGATGAAGCACTCTGTTGGTGCCGTAGTCGTTGGAGTTGGGCCCTCCGACGACGCAGATCAGAGGCAGGTTCTCGCTGTACGCGCCGGCGATGGCGTTGAGCACGCTAAGGCCGCCGACGGTGAACGTCACGACGCACGCGCCGACGCCACGCGCCCTGGCGTAGCCGTCGGCTGCGTACCCGGCGTTCAGCTCGTTGCAGCAGCCGATGTTGGTGAGGCCAGGCTCGGCGATGAGGTGGTCGAGGAGGGTGAGGTTGAAGTCGCCGGGGACGGTGAAGACGTCGGTCACGCCCACCTGGACGAGCCGCCGGGCGAGATGGCGGCCGAGGGTGGCCTCCGACGAAGAAAACACCGCCGTCGCCGGCACAATGGAGGAGCCTTGGATGGTGGAAACGGCACCGTTTGGCGGGCTGCCTATGTCGTTGCACGCCGGCCTGCACGTGTCCACGGCTCCGATCTTGGTGTCCATGGATAGTGGAAAGTGGAAGTTTTCTTTGCGATGATCACGACAGAAGAAAGAAATTTAAAAAAAAAAAAAAAACAATAAATAATAGAGTCTCTGTTCTTTTTCTTCTTGGTGGGATTTTTTATGTGGGAAATTGGCTTGAACGGAGTTTTCTTTCTTTCTGTTTGTGTAGTGGGAAAATAAAGAGTAATTGTTTGTTTGGGTGGAAAGTGAAGGTGTGGAGGTGGGGAACTTTTATATGGGGAAAGTGCGGAAGATACTAGGGGCGGTTTTCTACGGAGAAAGTGCCTTCAGAAGGAGCTGTAGGTGTTCATTGATTGTCATACTAGGTTAACAACGGCTTGGTTCCTGTCGATCTATCCTTGTCTTCTTTTTAGTCATTTCAATAATATAATGATATATATTTAAAAATGATTTAATAATATCTCTTATTTTATTTTTTTACCTATTATTTAAAATAATCAACAAATTAATTTTAAAATTAAAAAATTACATATTTCACCGTTTAATTTTTTTAAAAAGTACTTATAACTAAATTATTTATCTTTTTTTTTTCTCCACATATTAATCTAAACACTGTACAATTTTTTTAAAAAATTATTTTGTTTTATTTTTACTTTTAAATTTTTTTCTCATGAGATTTATTTTTTCTTTTTTTCTTTTTAAATATCTAATTAAAATACTTCATCAGTTTATATGTGAAAAAAAAAATCTATGAACTTATTCTATGATATATTTTTTCTTGAGATGATAAAAACTTGAGGATAATATACTGATAAAGTTGAGTATTCCACAAGTATGATTGAAAATATTATGAATTTGATTATTACTTTTATTAAATAATAAGAAAATGCTTATAATTCAAAGTTTGCATGAATTTTTAACCATTTCTCTTAATTATTAATAATTAACAATTAATACACTAACAATTCTTGAGGATCAAGGATGAGATTCATTAGGAAAGAAAGCAAACAAATTTGGTGTCGAGGGAAAACACCACACGTAATAAGCGAGTAAAACAAAAAGGGAACTAGTTCTTAGTTTGCAATCAATTTAGCAATTCATTAATGGGAAGCCTTCATGAATGTAATAATTCCAGTAATGGAATGAATGTAATGTTTCCACGAAATTTTTTTTTAAATTTTTAATTTGAGAAGTTTTTATTGTTGCATGCTTAAAAAAAATAAAATTGTAATTCCGAAAAGATAAATATTTAGGAAATTTCCATAAGAGAAAGCTTCACATTTTATTTTATTTTATTTTTTAGGAAATCACATTTTAATTTTTATGATGTCTAACTTTTAAAAACTTTAATTTCATTATGAAAATAATAATAATAATAATAATAATAATAATAATATTCTCAAGCTATACTATCACACATGACTCCATTTTCTAGCTGTCAAGTATATTCATCACAATGGTAATCATTTAATGCCTCCCAAAGAACCAAATTTTTTGTTAGATTGGTTGCCTGTCATAAGCTTACTAGTTAACTAGATAATGTGTCAGTTCAAACTTCAAACTTATTATTAATTTTTTCTCTGGATCTTGGTCTTATGCAGGGCTGCATATTCTGTCTTCATATCAAGTTGCTATATCCTCATTCAAAGATTAATTAATTGATTAATTAATTAATTTGCTCGAAAGGCATCGTTTTCAGATGTGCACATCAATGACCTAACAACACGTGAAAATGTTCTTTTATCAAAAAAAAAAAAAAAACACGTGAAAATGTCACCTTCTTCTCTTTTTTTTTTTTTTTTTTTATTTAAAGAAAAAAAGGATTTTTGTACGTAGACTTGTGTATATTTGCATTTATTACATTGACACCAAATTATTAAGTGCCTATGATTAAGATATGTAAAGTTGGTCCCGAAGAAACAAAAGAAAAACAACATATAAAACAAGGACGAAAACAAACGTAAATTTTCACTTCACTGACAAAAATTCCCTCATTACTGTTACTCCATTAATGCCAAACAAAGGAAACGCGTGTAGTTTGTTGTTTTTTAAGTAAGGCTTAAAACGAATTTGATGGCTTAAAGTGGTGGAGACTTTTTCGACGTGTTCTCTGAGAAAATTGCGACTCAAAATAGTTGTGGAATGAAGGGGAAAAAAAAAAGAAAAAAAAAGAAAAGTCATAATTGTTAACAAAATTGTCTTCCATTCGGAGACTATTTTATGGCTTAGCTGGAATCTGGTTTTTGAATGAAAATTAAAAATGGATGGTTTTAAATTCAACAAACACTAGATAATTACGGTCCAAGAAAGTACAGTGCAACTCACTCGTCGATTTAGTCACGTAGAAACTGGCGGTCTAGTCGGGCCGAATTTTTATTTTTTGAATCTGTGAATCCGCTGGTTTTGGAAACAAGACTTGAAAAAACCACAGGAGTATCTGGTAATTAGAAAAAGGCGAGAAGTTGTGCGAAAGGGTAAGAAAGGTCAATATCATTCATCAATATCGGTCAGCAAATACCCGACAAACGTACAACAACTTTCCTCTCCCATGTTTGTGAGCTTAATATAAAATTAGCTATAAGTCGGACAAATTTTGATCCGATGGCAGTTTTGCCATTTACCCATTTTAAAATATGATTACTTTAAAATAAAAAAAAATTTAAAATCACCAGTGGCCATTAAAATATATATTTATGTATTTGAAAATGGTACGTAGTTGACCAATTATAGAATTAAATAATTTATAACAGTATGAGAGATTCATTGCATTATCTCTTTTGGTAAAAAACGCTTAATAGTATGATTTAGTGCATGACGAGTAGTATGTGCCATGGGAGAAGCACCATTAGCAAGACGAGAAATGACACAACAAGAAAATTGGTCATTAAAATGCTAATGAACTGATTAATTATATCTGATCGATCATCGATTGATCGATTAATCTTAGAGCATTTCCAGTCATACTTTATTATAGAGTATTATACCATTTTAGAGTATGAGGAGGACTCCAACTTATACTCTATATGGTGCTTTAAATATAGAATATGCACAGTATATTTCATATTTGAAGTATCACTGTTCATACTCTAAATTACTTTTTCTTTTTTTAATATTAAATGATATAGAGTAAATGATTATAAAAAAAATATAAATAGAATATTCCTTTTAGAGTATGATATATAGTAAATGGGTTAGAGATGAAATAGTTATTTGAAATGACAGATACTCTAATTTAAATTTTATGTACTCTAAAATAGAGTATTTTAATTGGAGATGACCTTATATTTGTTAACACATATTGATATCAATCAATGAGTGATTGATTATTTAATAACCAATCATTAATTCATCCCTTTTTTAAAAAAGGATCATTTTTTTTAATTAACAAAACTTGTGATATTTATTAAAAAAATACTTGAAAAAATTCTGATCTATGCCATACGTTGTTGCCGCATGTGTACTGCGACGGGAATTTTATGTTTGACCGACACCATAAAATGGTATCTTAAATTATTCCACCCTCAAACTCTAGAGAAAAAAAAAATTATATAAAGGAAAAAACTTTTATGACTGCGCTCACATATTTAGAGAAAGATAGATACATATATATATATATATAACTTAAGAATAATATAAAATTATGGTGAAACAATATTTGCAATCACTAATAATTTTTATTTATGTTTATTTGTTCTAACTTATTTAAGAATTAAAATTTAAGGACTGCAATTATATGTGCCCTCTAAATTATAGAGTCATTTTTTCTCCTTTCTAAATTTTAAAAACTCTCATTTTACTTCAAGAATTGTGAATTAGACCCAATTAGAATTTCCCTTAAACGGACAGATGAAAAAAAAAAATTAAAGTTTTGTTATTTTTTTTTTCTATTTATTTTTAACTGAAATTCTAATAAACGGCCTAAGGGAGACTAATTCACCTATTTTTCAGTTTGTTTTCAACAAAATATTATAATAAAAAAGTAAAGAATGATAAAAATAAAGTTCAAAGGCAGAATTAGGAGTGTAAAAATAAAAAATTGCTCATAATAATCTTCTTATTACCCATGACATAGTCATCGGCCGCCCAAGAAAAAATTCTGGTTTCGCGGTTGACCCTAGTAGCATATGATCAGAGCCAAAAGCTTAATGAAACTAAATGCGTGGTCCGAGAGAAGGAGATGATAGCGATGATAGCATTAGTGCATTACTTCAGAATTGTCGAGATAGGTCACGATTTGTGATCATGATGGATAATGTGGCGATAAGTAACTTCCTAAACCAAAGGAAACTCACGCCAAAACAAGGCGATGGCAAGCAAGACAAACTTGCTGAGTTTGATTGATATGATGCTAGAATGTAAGATTAGATGACCAACCAGGTAGCCGATATTTTAAATAGAAAGACAAAACTTTAGCTGATTGTATTTAAGCTTACGTTTGGTTTACTAGTTTGATATGGAATTTTTAGGTTGGTGTTAGTTGATTTTTGAAAAATTAATTATCGTTTTTATTAACTTTTAAGAAAAAAGACAAAAATTAGAATGGGATTTTTGGGTCCAGATCATAGATCCCAAGTGTGAGGCAGTGCCAGCCACCAACATTGTCACGAGTACCCTGCCGCATCAAATTCAAGATGGCTCAAAAAATGACCCGCGAAAAGCCTTCTGCACCAAGCTAAGACATGCAATAAAACTTGGCTTGGATCAAGGATGAGTCGTGAATAGGAAGAACTAGGATAGTCATTTCACTTTCCAACTTATTCATAAGTTTAGTCCTCCAATTGGATTTGCTATTTTTTTTTAACTCAAAAATTTCAATCCCATTACTCGATCGACTAGTTTGTCTCATCTACAATTGGACTGATCATGACAAAATTGGTTATCCGGTACCCCTCTTGAGCTTTAAAATTAGTGACACGTATTTATGCACAAATTACTCAGTAATTTGCATATTTAATCCCTTAATTTTTAACTTTTTTCAATTTTAGTCCTTGATTTTTTTTGACAGCTAGAATGCCCCTAAAATATTAAAATATTACTACAATAGTTCTTCTTGTTAATTAGTCGACAAAATCCATTAGTAATTAGGTTAAGAAAACACTAGAAATTTATCCAT
>CM046386.1:9131921-9141921 GCA_025413485.1 Ficus microcarpa | reverse complement strand
ACTGTATCTTTTTATTTTTCCACTAAACGTGCCCATGTTATTGTTCCTAAATTCAATTTAGGATTTTTAGGACCAAACACCACCGGCGGAACGAAATTCCGGGTTCGAAATTATTTTTTATGATTTTCAGAAGTGCTCGAATATGGAAAATAAAAAGAAATAGCAAACGTCGTCCAAAGTCCCTGAAAATTTGTAGAATCCATACTCACATTATTCTTAGCTCGCCTGCAAAAAATCAGCTCAAAATTCAAAGCGTAGCTATGTGAACTGGGGTGATACCTCCTCGGAAAATTGATGTCTCCTAGTGCCCAGCCAAGAAAAGCTTAGAAATCTATATATGAGGGTGGTACATGTCGGCACCGGGATCGGCCGGGCCGCGGAGGCCTTCGGTTGCCTCGACGGCTCAAGCGGAGGCCATCGGTTGCCACGGCGGCTCAAGCGGGGTGGCTAAGCACAACCTGCGTGCGTGCGTGCGTGCGTGCGTGCGTGCGTGCGGGGCGAGGGCGATGGGCGATTGGGCGTTTGGGCGTTTAGGGCGCACGGCGCACTTGGCGCACTTAGCGCACGTCGCACGTACATTGCGAAACTAGTCAGCACCGGCAACAGCCCGCCAGAAACTATGTCTAAATGTGTGAGCAGGGCGGTTAGAGCCGAGTATTGGATAAATCGGGACAAAGAGGCAAGAGCTCAGATCTTCAAATCCCGAAAAGAGGAAAAAGCTGCTGGCAAGACAAATCAACCTCGACAAAGTGAGGAAGCTAACACGGAGGGTCAAGCAAGCAAATCTGGCCAAGGATCCAAGCAATTTGGAAAGAATAAGAGGAAAGGAAATTTCAACGGCCAGGATCAACAGAAGAAGAATAACCGGGGAAATGATGGTAACAATGTTACCTATCCCACTCGTGACACTTGTGGGAAGAAGCACCCTGGAATTTGCAGAAAAGGATCTACTGCTTGCTACAATTGTGGAGAAGAGGGACACTTTGCTAAAGACTGCCCTCAGAACAACCAGATACCCCGACCCCAACATCAGAACCAGCAGCCGCAGTATCAGAACCAGCAGCCGCAGTATCAAAACCGCAATGCCAACCAGAGACAAATACATGCGGTACAGGCTAGGCTGGAGGGACCAGCAATACAAGGCAGAATAGAAGCGCCAGAACCTCTGACCCGAATCTACGCCTACACTCCGGGGGATGCGGAAGCAGGGACGTCACACGGAGTGACAGGTTAGATTTCTATCACCACTTACCATGTCATCGCCTTATTTGTTTCCGACGCGACGCATTCGTTATATCCCTAGAATTAGTTCAGAAGTTAGGAGGTAGTATTAGTAGTATAGTAACTTTTCAATGCTTCTCTACCATACGGTGAAATTTTGTGGTCCAATTTCTGGATCCAAAATGTTCCCATCATGATAAATGGCAGAGAATTAATTGTAGATCTCATCGTAATCAAAATTCACGATTTCGATGTGATCTAGGGGGATATAGCGCTAGGATCGACTGCAGAAGGCGCAGAATTTAAGACTTCGGATGACGGTATACTCCATTTTAAGGGAAGAACCAGCGTATCCGACAACAGAAATTAGACAGAATGAAGAAGCAGGTAGCAGAATACGTGTCAAAATGCCTGACTTGTTAGAAAGTTAAGGCCGAACACCGACTTCCAGGAGGGAAATTGTAAAAGATCGAGCTTCGGAAGTGAGATGAGAGCAAATTACGATGGATTTTGTGGACTGACTACCCCAAGTTGTCTCAATTTTCGAGGACGAAAATTTTTAAGGAGGGTAGATTGTAATATCTGGGTTTCCATGTTGCTAATTCTTGTAGAGAATTAATATATGTGTGGCTATGTGATTTTATGAGTAAAGTTCAGTCCAGAACTTTCAGATGTGTTTTGTGGGTTTTTATAGCTCAAAAAGGCTTAAAACTGATATTTCGGACGATAAGAAGTGAAAACTGATCATTTTATGAAAAGTTAAAATTTTGACCGAAAAGTCAACCGTTGACCCGAAAAGTCAACGTTTGACCAAAATGGTCGAAATTAAGAATTATGAATTTTAAGATCAGTTTTTCACGAAAAAGATTGCCGAAACTCATTATTCTTAACAGATAAAGAAAATGAGACTTCGGTTATTCGTTTTTCAAATCCGGCGATTTTTCTGAGCTCTTAGAGCAAAAAGGGTTTGAGAAAACGAGAAAAAGATTTTTCGACCCGATTTTCCGACAGCATGTTAAAAATCCAAAAACTGTAAAATGATATTTACAGTATTGAAATTTAAATTTTTGAACTCGACATTTCAAGATTTTCAGTCGAAAAACCCAGTTTGGTTCAAGAATTTTTCTAGAACAAACTTTTGTTCTTATCCATTGGTGTGGTGGCCCAATCAAGCCTTGCCAAGTGTCCAAGACAACTCACAATGGGTTGTCCTCCATGTAATATCTGGTTTCTATGTTGCTAATTCTTGTAGAGAATTAATACATGTGTGGTTATGTGATTTTATGAGTAAAGTTCAGTCCAGAACTTTCAGATGTGTTTTGTGGGTTTTTATAGCTCAAAAAGGCTTAAAACTGATATTTCGGACGATAATGAGTGAAAACTGATCATTTTATGAAAAGTTAAAATTTTGACCGAAAAGTCAACCGTTGACCCGAAAAGTCAACGTTTGACCAAAATGGTCGAAATTGAGAGTTATGAATTTTAAGATCAGTTTTTCACGAAAAAGATTTGCCGAAACTCATTTTATTAACAGATAATGAAAAGGAGACTTCGGTTATTCGTTTTTCAAATCCGGCGATTTTTCTGAGTTCATAGAACAAAAGGGGTTTGAGAAAACAAGAAAAAGATTTTTCGACCCGATTTTACGACGGCACGTCAAAAATCCAAAATCTGTAAAATAATATTTACAGTATTGGAATTTAAATTTTTGAACTCGACATTTCAAGATTTTCAGTCGAAAAACCCAGTTTTGATTCAAGAATTTCTAGAACAAACTTTTGTTCTTATCCATTGGTGTGGTGGCCCAATTAACAAGTGACACATACCCCCCTTGACAACTCATTAATAGATGGTCTCCATTTCCCCTTTGCTTGGTCGGCAAGCACAAGGAATTAGAACCAAAAAATTGGTTCTTGGAAGCTCATTAAGAGCTCTATAAATACCCCCCTTTATCTCCTTCATTTTTATTCACAAAATACAACAAAACTCTTGCAATTTTTCAGCAAGAAAACCGTGAGAGAGAACAAGAGAAATCAGAAAAATTTGTGAGCCAAACTTCATCTCCAACCTTCGGGTAAACTAGGGAAACCGTGGGAGAAGAGAGAAAATTTTCTGGCAGCTCTTTGTGCAGCCACTGCCGTGAGTTGGTGCAGGGGAAGCCGAGAGAGAGACCAAGATTTTCGGGGGAAAAATTGGGGCTAAGGTTTCGGGTGGCCCAGCCGAACCAAGGGTGGCCTTGAGTGAACTTTTGGAGGCTGATTTTGCCTCTAGTGGGCTCTCGGGTGTGAGTTAGGGAGGAGAGAAAAATTTTTCAGTTTAGGGGCCAAGGACCCTTAGTGGCCGAGAGAAGCAAGGAACCAGCCCTAGGGACCATCGGCTTGGTGTTGGTGCACCACAAGCAGCAGCCGAACCAAAGGGGAACCAAGGGGGAGTCTAGGAGCCAACTTCGGCAACTCCAATCTAGGGCCGGATACCACACTAGTTGAGGTATAATTCTGAAATTTTTCTCAAGTTTTTAAATTGATTTTAAAGCTTTGATTATGTGTATTTGTTTCAGCCAAAAAGTTGTAAGGGCTTAAGCCCATGTGAGGTTTATTTTCTGCCCTATGATGTTTGGTTGCCGTGTGTGGTTTGGTGAGCCAAGCCGAGTGTTTGGCTTGGTTTGTGCATGTGTGTGTGCTCGGTTTTATGCTTATTTGTGCTAGAAAGCATGCTAGGGTTGATTGAGGCTTTATGTCCCCATTTAGGTCAGATTTGATGATGCTTGTTTGGCTTGGAAATTATGATGCTAGGTTGCTAGAAAAATGTTGTTGCATGCTTGGTTAGTAGACCGTGCAGCCCCTAGGCAATTTAGGCTCGGTTGACGGGTTGCACGAGCACGTGAGTTGGCTTAGTTAGCCGTGAGAGAACGCTAGACGCGTTGCATGAATTGAACCTAACTCCCGCAGTGGGCGGTCGAGCTAGAACCATCGACTTAGGCCGTAATCAATGAACCTAAAGACCGAAACTGTCTCTCGGGTCCCCTGGGAGCAGCCTCGGTAAAACGTCCCAGTTGGTTGATAGAGGCCGAATTGGCCAAAACGTAAAACACGAAAGTTGTAGATTAGGGTGTTTCCTAGGGGGTAACGCGGGCACTTTGCCAAAATAAGGCTCCAAAGGCCTACTTTTACACGAAAAACCGTAGGTGGGTCAGAAGACCCAGTTTTTGTATTAAGCTCGGTTTTGATTTAAAACTGACACCAAATGGTAAGGAATCAAAAAAAGTGTAAAACACGAAAGTTTTAGAACTCTTCGAGGGCTAGAACTTTCGTGAAGAAAGCATTTTCAGACTCAAAATGGATTTTTAACTATAACCTAAAATCTGAAAACGGTGCAGGGTTCAACATAATCCTGTGCACGAATTTTGTAGAACCAACTAGAAAAAATTTATTTCCGAACATAAAACGTTATTTTAAGCACGGAAACTGTCCCAAAAGCAGTTTCCGACCCTCGACCATTTTATGAAAATATAGGCCAGAGTTCACGAAATTTTTACAAAGAAAGTTATGAAATTTAAGCTAAGTGTTATGAAAAGGGTTTTAAGTATAAGTTTTCAAAGAAATGAATTTTTAAGCTAAGTTTTCAAAAGGAAAATGTAGAACGTAGGGTAGCCGGGATTCAGCCCCCGAGTTACCGGGCTTCGCCCCAAAGCCCAGAGTTGACCCGACAGGGTTGACTTTAGCACTCGTAAAGGTTGACCAATAAGGAAATCATGTAAGGCCCTAGGGTAGGTTTCGACCTAACCCGATACGTTTGTATATGGGCCTAAGTTCACAAAATAAGTTTTTATATAAGCCCAAGGGTAGGTGTTCGACCTAACCCAATGTTTTTATAAATGGGCTAAGTATACGGAAAAGTTTTTCAAACATAACCCTATGGGTTACAAGAGGCTTTACGTTAGGGGGACATATAGCCGAAAACCCGCATGAATGTTGGCTAGTACCAACATACAATAGAGATGGACTTGAAGTCTGACGTACGACTTTCAATCGAGCAGGAGGAGTTCTGCAGCGAAGGCTGGACAAGGATCTGCGTAACAACTAAGTATAGACGGTAAGTACAACACCGTCTACAGCACAAGCTAATAGGATTAGACTATTAGACTCGATGATGTGCTTTGTGTGATGTGCTATGTGTTCATGAATGCAACATGAAAATTGCTAAGTGTGTAGGTATATGCTAAGAAAAGATAAGCAAGAAGCTAAGTAGAAACATGACATAAGAAGTGTTTGTTCACACGTAAATAAGATCAAGTAAGAAAATAAGGACCGTGTCGATCCACCCGCATCAGGTCGGGTCGGACTGTGGATTGATCTGGATTGGTTTGGCCGCCCCAGACAATTCATTAGTCGCGCGCCGGATTCGAACACGTAGACTAAGGGCCCATAAAATATAAAGAAAAATAATGAAGCATAAAATGACCTATGCATGCTAAGTGTTATATGTATGTATGTATGCTATGTATGTATGTATGTTATGTATGTATGTATGTTATGTATGTATGAATGTTATGTATGTGTGCTATGTATGTATGTATGTATGTATGTTATGTATGTGTGCTATGTATGTATGTAAGTATGTATGTATGTATGCTATGTAAGTATGTTATGTAGGTATGTGATGTTAAGTTATTGTGTGTTAATGTTTTATTGTTGTTATTTGTTTTACGGCCTAGGAGTTGTACTTACTGGGCCTCAAGCTCATTGTTTTAAGTTTGTGCTGTAGGTAAGTCGCCTGTCAGCTGATGATGATGCGGTGGGGAGTAGCGGGTCAAGCAGTGTAAAATCGTGGTATATGGAGCCGCTACGCATTTTGTGTGGTATACACTTATATAAGACAAGATACTTTTTATAAATAATAATTAGTATATTATGTACAGAAACAGTATTTTAAGTTATGTACATAGCTTTGTGTACTATAAAAAAAAAAAAAAAAAATCCGCTGTGTTTTCTAAGCTAAGTAAGTAAGTAAGTTTATGTATGAATGAATGTATGTACGTAAGGGTAACGGCCTACGCTAGGTGGGGCGTTACAAGAGTTGGTATCAGAGCGGTTTCCTCGCGACACGATTTTACAATTGCCTGACATCGCCTCCACCATTGCAAGTAAGTTTAGATTTAATTATGTATGTATTGTTTTGTTTATGTGTTTTATGGTTTACGATTATGTTGTATGGAGTAGACGCGACAGCATGGATCCACAGCAAGTTAAGAGGGATCGAGACGCGGTGGTAGCTTTCTACCGTTCACGACCAGCATACTTCGACAACACTCAACGAACGATGTCGGTCAGGCCATGGCTACGCGATATGAAGCAGACCTTCGCTATATGTCATATCGAGCAGCACCTTCAGGTTACACTCGCCAGCAGATGTATGATTGGCGATGTTAGATTGTGGTGGGTTACTCTCGGGGAGCCACAATTGCTGAGACGCACGTGGGCACATTTTTGTTCAGTAGTGATGACCAGATATGGACCACTACCCGCTAGAGGACTCGGAGCGCCAGTTCGCGACCCAGTGATCTACAGAGACATGAGACAAGCTCAATATCAGATACTGTCTCAGGATTGGCACGCGTATCCAGGGGAAGCGATGAGCCACTACTGTTGGAGGTTCCAAGAGATGATGCTTCCCCATATTCCACAAGAGATACCCGATTCTGAGTTGCAGGCTTTGTTGCTCATGAGGAGAGGGATACCGCAGCATATCCAGCAGTTTGTGCCGACGCCGAACGATCAGATGACTATCGGCAGTTACAGTGATGATATATTGGAGGCAGAGACGAAGGCCCAGGCAGTACCAGCTGAGTCCGCAGCTGAGGCTCAGGCTCCCGATGACGATGATGAGCAGCCGGACCCTCAGTATGAGGTAGGACCCGTGGATGCGGACGACGATTCTGATAATGTCGCACCGATTGAGCCGCCAGAGCAGCAGGATCCACCAGTCATCGTTCTTTCGAGCGATGACGAGGACGATATAGACGATGATGCTGCCTACGAGGAGTGGAATGATCCTGATGAGTTTCTCGACGAGGATGCACCTGACCCGGTGATAGTACTTTCTGACTCCGACACCTCGGTCAGCACTCTCGACGACATCGAGTAGATTAGGTCGATAGTGTATATTTCTTTGTTTAGGACCGTCTATATAGTATCTTTTGTATTCGGTTATTTTGTTTGTATATCTGTGTAGGATGGCAAGTGGTAGCCACTTCCATCCGAAACTCTGTCCTTTTTAAAATAAAAATATGTATATTATGTTGTATATATGACAGTAAGTATTTTGTACAGTATGTACTTTAGTTATGATATGTACCCTTGTTTTTGTATAAAAAGGGACCGTGCGAATCACGGGATATATGATAAGTTTATGTTATGATAAGATATGTTATGATGTCATGATATGATAAGTATGTAAGTTATGCTGTATTAAGTATGTATATGCTATGCTATAAAACGTATGTTTATGTGATGTCATGTAATGCATGATAAGATGATATGTTGAGACTGTTATGGGAAGAAAGAATATTGTTAATATTTCTTTTCCTATATAGGATTATAAAGATGGTTCGTACGAGAGGTAATACGTCTGCCGATGCACCAGAAGATCCGCCACAGCCAGATGTGATCACTCTAATGATGAATATACAACGACAGTTGCAAGAGCAGCAACAAGAAATGGCGAGATTTAGAGAGCAGTTGGAGCGGATGAATCAAGCTCCGCAAGTTCAAGCTGCGCCACAGCCAGCGCCGCCAGCACAGCCAGTGGTACCTCCGGTACCAAATGTGAATGTTCAACAAGAGGCCCAGCCAGTAGCGCCTCCACCGGCCGAAGTTCCAGTGGCACCAGCTACCATACCGGCAAATCCACCAGCAGTTCGGGAAGACATGTTATACGAGCGCTTCAGACGCATGAAGGCTCCGGAGTTCGAGGGATCTACCGACCGATTGCCGCAGATAATTGGCTAATTGATATTCAGGTCATTCTGAATTTCATGAGGCTTACGGAGCAAGAGAAAGTTTTATGTGCCTCCTTTGCGCTGAAGAAGGATGCAAGGCACTGGTGGACTACGATAGAGGCGCGGGAGAAGTGATGGCCATGAATTGGCAGGACTTTGTCAACGAATTCCGCACCATGTACTACAACAGAGAAGTCCTTGCAGTACAGCAGGATGAGTTTACAAATTTTAGACAGGGATCACTGTCAGTAATGGACGCAGTAAGAAGATTCGAGCAGCTGGCTCGTCTATGCCCTAAACTGGTACCGAACGAAGAAGAGAAGGTGCGGTTGATGATGAGAATGTTTCGCACTGACATTGCGAAACTAGTCAGCACCGGCAACAGCCCGCCAGAAACTATGTCTGAATGTGTGAGCAGGGCGGTTAGAGCCGAGTATTGGATAAATCGGGACAAAGAGGCAAGAGCTCAGATCTTCAAATCCCGAAAAGAGGAAAAAGCTGCTGGCAAGACAAATCAACCTCGACAAAGTGAGGAAGCTAACACGGAGGGTCAAGCAAGCAAATCTGGCCAAGGATCCAAGCAATTTGGAAAGAATAAGAGGAAAGGAAATTTCAACGGCCAGGATCAACAGAAGAAGAATAACCGGGGAAATGATGGTAACAATGTTACCTATCCCACTTGTGACACTTGTGGGAAGAAGCACCCTGGAATTTGCAGAAAAGGATCTACTGCTTGCTACAATTGTGGAGAAGAGGGACACTTTGCTAAAGACTGCCCTCAGAACAACCAGATACCCCGACCCCAACATCAGAACCAGCAGCCGCAGTATCAGAACCAGCAGCCGCAGTATCAAAACCGCAATGCCAACCAGAGACAATACATGCGGTACAGGCTAGGCTGGAGGGACCAGCAATACAAGGTAGAATAGAAGCGCCAGAACCTCTGACCCGAATCTACGCCTACACTCCGGGGGATGCGGAAGCAGGGACGTCACACGGAGTGACAGGTTAGATTTCTATCACCACTTACCATGTCATCGCCTTATTTGTTTCCGACGCGACGCATTCGTTATATCCCTAGAATTAGTTCAGAAGTTAGGAGGTAGTATTAGTAGTATAGTAACTTTCAATGCTTCTCTACCATACGGTGAAATTTTGTGGTCCAATTTCTGGATCCAAAATGTTCCCGTCATGACGTATGGCAGAGAATTAATTGTAGATCTCATCGTAATCAAATTTCACGATTTCGATGTGATCTAGGGGATATGATGCTAGGATCGATTGCAGAAGGCGTAGAATTAAGACTTCGGATGACGGTATACTCCATTTTAAGGGAAGAATTAGCGTATCCGACATCAAAAATTAGACAGAATGAAGAAGCAGGTAGCAGAATACGTGTCAAAGTGCCTGACTTGTTAGAAAGTTAAGGCCGAACACCGACTTCCAGGAGAGAAATTGCAAAGGATCGAGCTTCCGGAGTGGAAATAGGAACAAATCATGAGGGATTTTGTGGACTAACTACCCAAGTTGTCACAATTTTCGAGGACGAAAATTTTTAAGGAGGGTAATTGTAATATCTGGTTCTATGTTGCTAATTCTGTAGAGAATTAATACATGTGTGGTTATGTGATTTTATGAGTAAAGTTCAGTCCAGAACTTTCAGATGTGTTTTGTGGGTTTTTATAGCTCAAAAAGGCTTAAAACTGATATTCGGACGATAATGAGTGAAAACTGATCATTTATGAAAAGTTAAAATTTTGACCGAAAAGTCAACCGTTGACC